>JASCQY010000326.1:14456-25038 GCA_030264315.1 Sardinella tawilis | reverse complement strand
AATAGCGCTGGTCTCGTAACTTAGCAACAACAAGAGCCGAGAACGTCTCTAAAAGCGCTCTGGAGGTTAGCTTTTGAACGCTCTCAGCGCAAATAGCGCATTTGGTGGACACAGACCCGTATTCATTCAGAGAGAAGTATTTATTTGTGAAAAATGCTCAATGAAAGATGTCCCACTTCATCCTGTAATAAGTATCTGTGTTCTCATTTCCAGTTTTGGCCTGGTCCCATCCCAGGACAACCTGGACCTTCTCAGGAGTAAGTCTATCCATAATATAGTGTTTTAATACATAGCCAATCTGGGTATCTGATTCTGTACATGAAGGTCACGATGTAAGTTGATTTCTTAATAGGCATGAGCCTACAAAATGATTATCTTCTCAGCATTCATCTTCTCTATTGCTCTGGCAGCATCAAACCATTCGCCCAAAGCCCATATCCTAACCTACAACCTCCTGTGCCTACACCTATAACAAGTGAGTGCTGTTATGGTTCTCTGCTGTTCTCTGCCGTTTTGAACAATGATTTCCTATTCTCATGGCAGTCACAACATTTCTCCATTACTCTCTATTTTAACATTTACCCATAGGCACTTTTAGTAGCAGGCTACATGTTGTTCATTGTTGTTCTTCATCCTATATAAATAGGTTACGAGCCTTTACCCACGCCCCTTCCCCCGGCAGCGACGGCAGTACCAGTGTGGCAGGACCGGACCATCGCCTCATCCAAACTGCGCATGCTTGAATACTCTGCCTTCATGGAGGTGCAGAGAGACCCTGACACAGTAAGCCAGTACATTAATCATAAACACCACAAAACTCTCCTCCCTGCCTTACATTATAATTTTTATGATGATGCTTACCTATTCATTTCCTTGCTCACTTGTTGGCAGTTGGATATTACAGTACCTTCACTCATAGTAGTTGCACTGGCTTCTAAATATTTTAGTAGACAAAACTTGTATGATTTAGGTATCTGTTGTGAACCTTGACTTAAGAGTGCAGGATATTTCAGTTACGTAAATTTGAATAAAAAAAAAAAAAATTATACTTTACCTTCCATCCACATTTCAATGTCAGATGTGCTGAGGTGTTCCTCTTCTTTTTCCACAGTACAGCAAACACCTTTTTGTCCACATTGGGCAGACAAACCCTTCTTACAGTGATCCTCTCCTAGAGGCTGTGGATATTAGGCAGATTTATGACAAGTTCCCGGAGAAGAAAGGAGGCCTGAAGGAGCTTTATGAGAAAGGACCACAGAACTCCTTCTTCCTTGTTAAGTTTTGGGTGAGTGTCAATGTGAGCCCCTCCATGCTGCCCCCCTCTGGCTTGGAGGTACTCTAACATGATCATTATCTCACCCAGTTGGAAAAAGAATACATGTAGCGTTGCTGCACTCAGTGCTGCTACTCTGTGTAATGGCAGAAGATTTATTGTAAATATAAAAAAATAACGGCATACAAATTAAAACAAACACATACAATTATTACATTTGGCTCCTTTAGGCTGATCTGAACAGCAGTGGGATCCAGGATGGTCCAGGTTCCTTTTATGGTGTCAGCAGTCAGTACAGCAGCTCAGAGAACATGACTATCACAGTCTCCACAAAGGTCTGCTCCTTTGGCAAACAAGTGGTGGAAAAAGTAGAGGTAAGAACAAGGGATTTCCTTTCATCTCTTTGAACATGTTTGCACATTGCTAACACTTAACTTAAGGTGTATATACCTTCGGAAAGCATTATAAATGCATTCATAAAGTGTTATAAATTATTTATAATGCCTTTTGGTTGGCATGAGTGCCATAGACCTAAACCCAGCAAGGTGTATCACAATGCAGACTTTAAGTAAAGTGTGCCAAAAGCTTATATGTATCTATTTTGACCAAAATAAGGCCTTTCTTCTCACAATCTGTCTGATGTCTGTTTCTTTGTGTTGTTGATGCTATCCTATCAGACGGAATATGCTCGTATGGAGGGTGGGAGGTATCTGTACCGAATCCACCGCTCTCCCATGTGTGAGTACATGATCAACTTCATCCACAAGTTGAGGCACCTTCCTGAGAAATACATGATGAACAGTGTGCTGGAGAACTTCACCATTTTGCAGGTAATTTCTATGATCCGTCACTGGTCGTGATACCTAAAACATTGTACTGTATGTGACTGTAAATTACACCTTATGTCTCATGTGTTCAGGTCTGCCTTAGATGTATTTATTTTAAATACATTAAAATAAACTGAAATTCAAAACAACTAACAATCAGTATTGTATTATTGGTAGAGAATTATTGGTATCAGAATTATTGGTAAAGAATTTAAGATAACATTTATTCAGGTGTGTATTTTAGTCTGACAGAATGTATTTGATTTTCTCTCTATAGGTTGTGACAAACAGAGACACCCAAGAGACCCTCCTGTGCATAGCTTTTGTTTTTGAAGTGTCTACGAGTGAGCATGGGGCGCAGTACCACGTCTACAGGCTTGTAAAGGACTGACGCTTCCACAAGCAAAGGGCCATGGGCCCACCGGACTGGAATCTAGCTCCTCTCCTCATAAACTGCTTCTGGATGAGTTCAAACAAAACAAACAAACAAACAAACAAAAGCAGAACAGAAAGGGATGCAGAGCTCCGACAACGCTGACATAGAGTGAAGCTGCCAAGAAAAAAAAAAAAAATTAAAGTGTGTATATTTTATAGAACAGTGGGTATTTTTCTATGAAAATCACTGCAGGTTTTGTAAAATAGAAACTTTATAAAATTGAAGAAAAGCAAAAAAGGCAAGCAAGCAATATAATGCACTATGTTGTGTAAGGGCAATTTTTATAAACCTATTTAATTGTTTGAAACTGAATTGGTCTCATGCCTTAAATGGAGATGTGTTTTTAGGGATGTTGCTTCTTAGTTTTTTATATGGAATGCAGAGTTGACAGTGAAGTGATTTTTTTTTTTTTTTGTAAGAAGGTAATTTATGTCCTTTGTAATGATGTAGAGTATGGGTAGCAGGTAGCCTGGTTGCCACGAACACCTCAATCTGAGATTGAGTTTGATCTGGATACTTTGCCATTGTCTCCCACTTCCTTGAGGCGGAACCAACAAATGTAGATCAAAATACCTCTGTACGCTATTGGATAGACCTACAACCAATCAGATTCCAATGATTCCTACTGTATGTCATTTGGAATGAGACAGACTGGGGCCCGTCATAATTTGAAACAAAACAAAATAAAATGCTAAATGCTAAAGCTGCCTCCATCGTGTCAGGGGTTAAAGGCTGTTTTTAATTGGTTCCCTATCTCAGCCAAACAATATGAAGTGGAAATAGGCTTAGTGCCCATGCTCAGCTGAAGAGTGAAATCAGATCAGCATGTGTGTCAACCAGGCTAGGTACAGTAGTAGATGGACAAAAGGAAACTTTGGCAATTTGACATTGTATTGAGTCTCTCTCTCTTGTCAGACATGCGGTCTGGACTTTGAGAATAAGCACTTGGCATACTGATGGATTATAATGCAGTCTGTGAGGTGTGAAGACTTGAGTTTCCTGCCACAATGCTCCTCTACCTCCTAACTTGAGGCGTGAGAGCATACACTTTGAAGTGGTTGACTTTTTCAGGAGGAAAGCAATGTTAACTTTGATTGAGAGATGGACAGAAACACATTTTTGTGTTTCAATGGTACGTGTTACAGTAAGACAGGATGCAGTGAGATTTTATTGGGGTGTTGTCCGTGTCAGCAACAAGTTGTCAAGTGAAAACATGTCAGTTAGTTACAGTACATAGGGTTATTGTTTTTTTGTTTTTTTTTTAAGCTTGACGTCTTTAACCATTATTGTTTTAACTGCAAATGTGTCAGGTGACTATTTCTACCTCCTGGTGTTGTGTATGTACTATGCATGGCTGCAAAGGCCTCTTCGTCACCATCATCATCAGTCATCATCATCAACACAGCTGTTTGTCTTCCAGGAGCCGTTCTCGGAGCCTGAAGCCTCATGTTTTCCAATGAGGGATATTGTATCACCATTGATGTGGGCACTGTGAATTTCTAACCAGGGTTTGTAAAATACTCAAAAGAAATTGACAAGCCACCATCCTGGTGAGCATTCAATACATTTGTCAAATGGGTGTCTGTCAAAACATGATTATGAAAGTACATGAACAATTTCTTTGAAATGTTTTCAAATTATATTACAGAATTAAACAAGTATCATACGTTATGATACAACTTTTTTTTTTCTCTGCCATTTTTTTGACACTGAGAAAGTATTATCGATCTTTTTTAGTAGGTTCATGAGTTTTAACTGAGGCACTGTCCAAAGGCACAGTACACAACATTGACCTGCTTAGCATAATGTACAGTACTGTGCAAATGTTTGAGGTACTTGTGAAAAAAAAAAAAACATATATATATATATATAATTGTATGTAACCCTGCAACACTAACCCTAGATGAGACTTTCCTTTCTTTTCAGGGGGCATATTTTTGCCTCTATTTGTCTTTTATTTGGCAGGAAGGTTGTGTCAAACATGTCAGAGAACTTGTCACAGTTCTGTGAATTCTTGATTCTTTTTGTCTCCTCATGTAAACTCAAGTTACACTGTTTTCTACCAGTACTGGTTTGATGTACTTCAGTTCTTGATTCTGCAGTGTCTTTGTTACTTTGTTTCTTTCTTTTTAATACCATATGCATTTTTCATATTTCAAAAAGAATTGACCAACTATTGCCACATGAATCCAAAGAGATAGATATTTTGTGACTATAAAAGTACCTTAAGCATTTTTGTACAATACTGTATGTCCTAATATCAGTTTTCTATATTTTTGAATCATCTGTTCTGGGTCAGATGTGTATCCAGTGTCAGCTAGCTGTGGGGGGTGAGGCATCCTTGTTCACAAGGATATCTTGAGAGGAATACCCTTGGATGTACTTTCTGTAAACCATCATAAATGAATGACCATGCTTTTGTCAGTCCACAAATTTTGCAACTCTGGATTTAAGCTATTACATTAGTGTCCTTTGCCTGTGTGATGTTGCATTCAATGTGGTACAGCTGTTGCCCATTTTGTATATTGATTTTTTTTTTCCATTTAACATTTATTTTTTTGCCTTTATGCATTGGTGCTTTGATACCATTGGTACTCCTTTGTTTATATTTTGAGGGTGGTAACATTAAACTGCGTTTTTTTTGTGGATAAACCAATAAAATGGCATGGCTCCACAGGGCCGTTGTTTGCTGGTAACACTCAAACTTCTTGGTCAGTCTATCAAATCGGCTGAATGGAGTGGTGGAAGGCACATACAGTATGGCCTATGTCATCATGACTGTTTACGTTTTATTTACTTCATGTTGTCATCACTGACCTTTGAATGCAAATTGAATCATGATCACATCGTAATAACAAAGCAATGGCAGAAGAGTCTCATATTGTCAAAATGTCATTAATATAGTGACCTCAGGTTGCTGGTATACTGTATACAACGCGCGCTGTGTGTGCGCGCGTGAGTGAGTGCGTGCGTGTGAACCACTTGGCTAGACACATGTGACGGACAAAGCCCAAATTAGCAAAGTGCCTCTTCTGAAAAGGTCGACAACGGAATATGTACAGTAGGCGAGACAACACAGTTGATTCTGCTGTTCGAAAAATATCATACGCAGGAATTGAGCGACTGCTCTGTTAATACAAGTTGACAAATATTGCCGTTTTGTTCACGTCGTTATTATTTTAGAATGTGCAGTGCCAACTTTTAGTAGCCTTTATTTAGCTGTCACCAATAGATCTCATTAAAGGAAATTCACACGATGCTGGCACAATTTACCTCCATATATAGACGAGTGTTAAACGAAAAGTGGAGCACCCGGCGAATGGTGCCGGATAAACTTTGCTGAGTGAGTTTATAAGCAATTTCGTAATAAGCGCATGCCCTTAGAATGCCATGCGCAGTACGCACTCCGCAGCACCGGCAATGAAACATAGGATGTGGATTTGAGAGGATGCTGGTGAGGCTGTATGCATACCAGTACGATGCAACGAAGCCAAAACAAACCAAGATAAGGCTTACAACAGTCACATGAAGATCGAATAAGGGCATAGACTTCAGCGGCGAAGGTTCAAAAGGTAGACTATCACGCGCACGGGCTGCCACGAAACTTGTTTTTGCCTTCGCCCTCAATTGCGTGCCTGTCCGGTCTTGAGCATCCCTCTTACGTCAGTGCTGTCCTGTAGCGCTCTACTGATTTTAAGTTAGTGCATAGGCTATTGCGCGGTTTTAGAAACGAGGTCTTTTTGAGTAAAAGTCGTATGCTTCTGAACATTAAGGTAAATCTCTATTACCGGACAACCAAAAATGTATTATTTCCTGCCAAGGTCATAGCAGTTCTGCAGTTGTGTTGAGGAGAAGGATTAAAAAGCTCCACCTACAAATTTGATGATGGAATGTGTGTATATGTGTGTGTGTGCGTGTGTGGTATTGTGTGGTGTTGGCGGCCAGGCGGGCTCTCTCCCTTCAACACACCACCGCTGCTGCTGCTGCACCAGTGTCCTGGTTGTGCTGAGTGCTGTATGCAGGCGTAGCTGACTCTAGCCAGGGGGGTTGTTTCTTCATCAGCTGTGCCCTGCGTGTCCTTGACCTGTCCATCACCATGTCAGCTGAGCGGTCAGTCAGGCTGCGTGTCTTTTCCCTTAATTGCTGGTAAGTGTAGTCGTCTTGTCATTTTCCTTGTATTGCAGATTTGTTTTTGTTTGTTTTCTCAATACAATTTCCTAGCTCAGTTTCTCTCTCTCTCTCTCTCTCTTTCTCTCTCTCTCCACATCCCTGTCTCTTCCTCTGTCATGCTGTCTTGTGTGAATGCGTTCCTTTTTTAAACAGCACTGTTAATTGTTGTTATAGCACATTATTTAGAGTGTTTATGTTTAGTTATGGTGTTTATCACTGTTCACACTGAACCGTGTATCCACATGATCAAAAAGGCATTGAATGACATGTGCTAAACTTTTTGACAGGGAGGAATAATTTGGAGGCGCTGAGCCATTTTCATGTTTCTGACACAGCTTAGATAAAAACAGGAAGGTTAAACGCTCATGAAACTACATATTTTGGGCAGAGAGTTAAACTGTGCCGCTTTAGTCAGCATTCTGAAGTCACATGATGCGAGGTCTGGGCCTCCCAGCGTGCTGATGGCTGCATTGTCAGCGCTGTGTTCTAGAACTCTGGGGAAGAGGTCAAACAATTAAACCTGCAAAACGGTGGTCTCATCAGTGACAAAGCCTCGGCTAGCTGTCTGTGTCGTTGCTCTTTCAGTCAAAGGCACCATAACTTTGTGTTTGATGGATAGGATTGTACTGTTTGTGCAGCTAGTTTTGTGTGTTTATTGACTCTTTGTCTGCGTGTGTGTGTTTGTGTGTGTGTGTGAGAGAGACAGAGAGAGTGTGTGTGTATGTGTTTGTGTGTGTGTGTGTGCATAATTGTGCATGTTTTGTGTGTTTGTGTAGTTTGCTAATGTAGTGATGTTACATTGAAGATCACTTTGTTAAAGTTCTCATGAAATGCTGTCACATACAGCTAACACTTCTCATTCACATGAGCTCTGTTTCACGCTTGGAACTGTGCTGTCATAAAGTAATGATAAAACGTGAACAATTAAAAATATATATTTACCAACTTCTATTATTGATCTCATTCAAATAACCAAGAATCCTGGATGATATATGTGTGTGTGTGTGTGTGTGCGTGTATTTGTGTGTGTGTGTGTCCCTCTCTCTGGCTGTGTCTCATATGGCCCACTTGCACTGCAACACTGCACAGTGTGCATCGGCTACTTGTGGCCATAGAGTGCATTTTTTACGTGAGTTGTTGTCCCAAATGGAGCGCTTAACTAAAAACAATTAACAGAAGTGACAAACGTATCCGCTGTTTAAATCGTGATCCCAAACAAACGTTCAGAATGCACCAAGACATAGTGTTTTGAAGTGTGCAAGTGCGCCATATGAGACGCGGCCCCTGTCTCTGTCTGTGCCTCACTAGGTAGCCCATATATATGCGTATGCTGTTCTGTGTTGATTGTCCAAGCTGTGAGTGTTTTCTTACTCACAGACATATCCTTGTTTCATCCTCAGGGGAATCCGCTACCTCAGTCGCCACTGTGCTCAGCGCTACCAGATGATTGCAGAGCTGCTTGACAGGGAGCAGCATGACATTGCACTGTTACAGGAGGTACAGTAGCCTAGGCTAGAGCGTGCCAGAGCTGCACATCCCATAATGAAGAACACCTACTGGACAAGTACACTGGAGCATCCACTCTTTTTTGCCGTATTGTGCCAGTCAATTGGATTATTGGGTAGCACTTTATTTATGTAGGGGTCTACATGTACATAAGAGTGACATGAGCCTGTTATAAACATGACATGACACGTATAATGACCATTAATGACTGTTGTCTTTAAGTGTCATTCGGTTTTTGCCATGTATGCATCCCAGTATGCATTTTAAAAAAAACAATGACGCTTTATGACAACAGTCATAAACATGAATTAAGTGTCATTAATGGTCATGATACGTGTCATGTCATGTTTATAACAGGCTCATGTCACCCTTATGTATACCCCTTCAAATAAAGTGCTAACAGTCCTTTAGCTTTGGCTGTATCTGCTCTGAGCTGTCATGCTCCAGGTCAGAGTTGCCAATCAAATGACAAATATCTGGCTAACATGTCCCATACAGTATGTGCCGATTTAGGCTACTTGTAACCCGTTTCGTTTTAATTTGTATGTAAGGTGTGGAGTGAGAAGGACTACCTCTTCTTGAAAAGAACGCTGGCTACCTCTCATCCTTTCACCCACTACTTCAGAAGGTAGTTGCTGACAGTATATCAAAGATATTTTAATGACATACAGTGCAGTGCAAAAGTCTTAAAGTAACAAGACACCATTTGTGGAAATATGTTCATTTTCCATCTCCTCTCGAGTGAATTAATTGAGCCATACCTTTCTCTTTTTCATCCAGTCCTTCTCTGAGTCTGACGATACCACTTTTAGCTCCAAATTAGCATGTTATCATTGAATCGGATTGGACCGTTAGCATTTCGCCTGGTCTAATCCGATACAATGAAATTTGCTAGCTTGGAGCCAAAATTTGTATTTTCAGACTCAGAGAAGGACTGGATGAACAGGAGAAAGGTATGGCTCAATTAATTAACTTCAGGGGAGATGGAAAATGAACATATTTCCACAAATGGTGGCGTGTTGCTTTAAGCATTAATGGTTTCATTTCCCTTTTGCATTTAGTCTACACAGTGTTTTCCTTCATTCTTTTGTGTCCATTTTGCATTGTGCAAAATTGATAAGGGCAAACTATACATATTGTTGTAAAGGAGTTTCTTTTTACAACTTTCTTAAAACTTTTGCACAGAACTGAATTTCACCATACCCTTCCCCTTGTCATACTGTATGTAATCCAGGTGGCTGCCAAAGCAAAAATGTAATATCGTTAGATAACATTGTTTTTTTTTTTGTTTTTTTTTTGCCCTATACATGTGCAGTGTCCCCCCCCCCCTTGTACATACATATCAAATAACATTACATATATCTATACTTTATAGCTTGGCTTTTGCAACTGATTACCTCAACCTTTGTCTGGATACTGATAGCTGATCCGAGGTGGGATCAACAAATGATGTAGATCAAAATGCCTCTGTTGGTCGGTTAATATCTAATATCTGAAGGAAAAATCCAGAATCAACCAGCCCATATTCCTGTTCTTTGAGGCTGCTGAGCGCTGTTAGAAGGGAAAAGAATGACAGCATTTGGCACAACGTACAGTAGACTCAACTTGCGTAGTGTACTGGCAGCTAATGCTAACTAATGGGGGCATAAGAAAATAACACTTCCTGGCTCTCATCAGTTAGCCTGTTGTGGTAGAAAATATATATTGCAAGCAGACAGAGGCCGTCTGAAAGCTGAAAACATGGCATGAACATTTATTGTACAATTTCAGTAAGTTAGAATCACGAGCCCGGAGGTCCCGGAGGGCAGCACATGTTTCTGCCAAAGCAGTTGCTCGTACTGTCCTCCCGTACCAAGTCAACAGGGTCCCAGAGTGACAAAGGTCATAAGCTTGATTGACAAAGGGTTGCCAACTTGCCATGATCAAAAGGGTTGATAACTGCAGGTTTGTCTCATGAGAAACAACCTTTGGGAATACAGCATATCATCAAATATAGTTTTAGCTACACTGCATCATTGAAATAAATTTTAAAATTTGGTCATCACAGTACAATAAAAGAGGTGTTTCATGCTGCGGCAGGTTGTTTGAAGTCCATATTTGGGGTTAAATCCTTAGGTGACCTTTGAGATGTGAGGTACTAGCCCAAGCTCTCTCAAACTTCTTGAACTCTATGGAGAGATTAATTCAGGGTAGTCAGACGTGACCTACTTCACAACGACTGTGTGAATGGAATGGAATTTCTAAGTACAACCTCGTCTGAACTCATAAGAAAGGGTCTTAAATCCTCTGCTGAACACACACACACATGCACACACACACACACACACACACACACACACACACACACACACACACACACACACACACACA
>JASCQY010000326.1:0-13077 GCA_030264315.1 Sardinella tawilis | reverse complement strand
ACGTTGGTAAACCTCCCTCCCGAAAGCCACCCAGTTGCGCTAGTGAGTGAATCTGGGACCCTAGGGTTTTAGCTCACACGCTAGCGCACAGTACTCCCAGTCCATGGTGCTACTGAGTCGCAGGTTCGAGCCTGGGCATGTGCAGGGCTGGACTGTGCAGGACAATGCAGGTTACACATATTAGTGGCCTATAAATTGTGGGTTTAAATTCCAGCATATGTAATAAATGTCCCTTTAACCCAGTGCTTCTCAAAGTGTGGGGCGGGCCCCACTAGTGGGGCACGGACATATGGCAGGTGGGGCGCAAGAGGTTACTCTGAGACGGACCCCATTAGGCCTACTGATGCAAATTTGGTCAAAATACTACAGTACACAAAATATTGAAGCACTGCAGGACAAAAATACTATTTATATTACACACAGGAAAGGGAGATGTTCTGAAATAGCCAAAGCAAATGCAGAAATGTCATTTCTGCTTCCCAGGTGTCCCTGTGCGTGAGCTGGTGGGCGTGGTGAGCGAGGCGCGTGGCGTGGTCAAGGAGGGCTTCCGCCAGACGGAGCGACTGCAGCTGATTGCCATGTGCCTGCTGGCCGTGGGCCTGGCCTTCCTGCTGCTTCCCGCCACCACCCTGCCCTGGCTCTCGTCCGACAGCCATTGCGTGGTTTCCTACTCGCTGCTGGGTCTGCTGGGGGCGCTGGGCCTGGCCATGGTGGCGGCCGGCGCCCTGCTCTACGTGCTCTTCGCCAACCAGCTAAAGGCCCTGCGCGGGACCGAGGCCAGCATGAAGCTGGCCACCGCCAACCTCCAGGAGAAGGAAGGTGGTTGTCTGCAGGAGTTGGGCGATGATGACGAGGTGGGAGTACCGACGCCTTCCACTCCGCCGTCTCCACCCCGAGAAGACTCGAGACCCCAGCAGCCCGCTCCGACGGCCTGTGAGGAGTGACATGCCTGCTCTGACCGGCTCTTTTAACGTTCTCCTTCGGGATCCTGTCGCAGTGGAATGGACTCAGGCCCTAAAACGGAGAGGCTTTCACCGTCACATGAGGGTGATGGCAATGAGACGAGACAGGTCGAGGGTGGCGCCATGCACTCCAGTAACTTCATGGAATGTGTCCTCTTTCATCCCTTGCTTGTGCAAATGACTCCCTTTGATTCTTCAGAGGTCTGTAATAAACCGAAAGACAGTGCCTAACACTCTTTTTCTCACAAATGTACAACTAAACCAGTGTTTATTTCTTTAGATAGACTGTAGTGTCAAGTGAAATGGGACATTTACATTGCAACAATAATGAGCGTGCTTTTTTAACCATCACATATCTTTTTTTGTAGAAAATAAAAAGGTATTTAACAATTGCTCTCAATGGGGGTGGACTTTTGTTACATATGTGCAGCTCAGCAGAATGTCCACTAGATGGCGATGTGTGTTCTGCCTCTGAAAGCATCCATATGATCCACATCCAGTAACCCATACCAATAAGGGTAGTGCACAAGACACAGTGCATTGTCTTTACAGCACTATAATGTAGAATTAACACTGACCAAACCCCGCATCATCAGAAGAACAAAGCCTCTTCTGTGCAGCCACAGTTCATGGTTCAAAAATTGAGTATAGGCTATGTTCACTGTTCTCTTACTGTGTACATTAGGCAATGTAAGGCCTTTAGTTGACCCCCTTGTCAGAGTGATTTATACTGTAGGACAAATGAATCCATAGGTGACTAGATAGACACTATCTGTCGCTGCATCATCTAGGCAATAAATGGAAATTCCATCGTTTACAATCCAACCTAACCTACTCTAACGAGGCTTATGTAACAAGGAGATACAGTAGGTTTGGGTTTTGTGTGTATTCGCTTAATATTTCTTCATCCTGTATTATATTTTATATGAACTGCCTGAAATAAAATGTTACTTGGAACCTGACTCTGTACGAATCAACACTATGGATGTCTTTTTTTTAAAGCCAAATTATTATTATTGGTGTGTGTGAATGTATCCTCAGATTTTATGGCATGGTTATTATCACTACACAAGGTATAGGATATTGTAAACATACGCAAGAGACTAATGTTACTCTCATGGTCCTGTGAAGTGTGCGTGAATGCCACGAAAGGGGGCGTGGGGCCGGGCTGTGCGGCACATCTGTTGACTGCAATAAAGTAGGCTAGTGCTACATCTATCTGATACATCGGCCGTTTTACCATTATCTACCACTTTACAACCAATTTTAAGTTTGCCTCTCACGGATCTGTCATCCTCAAGTCTAAAGTCCAAAATTGACTTGACTAGCCCAAACTCAGTCTGCAGATAATTATGCTGCCTATTACAGAAACTCTTAATGGTAATACGTTGACAGGTTAAAGGTAGCCTACTCCTTATGTCAAACCCAAGAGCGCAGAAATGACTGTTGGACCCAAGAAATGTACATTGGTATCTACATCTACATGATGTATTCCAAAATTATGTCTGGATCTCTCTCTAACTTTTATGCCACACCTACTGTACTTAACCTAGGCGTGGTAAAGGTGTGGTGCACACCGTAGGCACGGAAAAGTGTTGCTGTGGCGTAGCCTTTATCTCCTCATGAACGATCATTCAGTCGATAATTTGTAGTAAATAGGACGCTCGTTTAGACACGACGAGGATAATTTAACTGGACAAAATGACGCGTGAGCCGTTGCGTTCGGCAATGTCGATTGGAAACAGCGAGGATACATCCCTCGCACTGCCGTCAGATCATACTCTGAGCACAGGACAGCGACGTGTGCTCGATCAAGTTCATACTATAAAGAGGACTAAATCAAAACAACTGAAAAATGGATCCCTCTCCCCGGCAAGTAAGTTAATCATGAGATATGGTATTAACGTACAAATAGATCAAAATGCACAATGCATTGTTGTAAGGCATTCAGACTACCTGAATAAATTTCAGTTGTGCTAGTGAGGTCTGTAATTTGCGAAGGGTAGAAATGGCAAGGCAAGTCATCTTTCGTTTACCATCGAAAAATCGCAAAGCTCTTCATTCTAGTAGTTTAGTTCGCTGCTTGACAGGCCCTCCAACGTTGTAGTCTTGTGAAGCACCAGACTCTTGGCAGTTATGACGTCTTCCTATTCCCAAACGCGCTTGCAACTTTGGAAGTGTGTGCAACAGTTTTTCACTGGCAAATAGCCCTACTTTTCCTGTTTTTTTTTTCCTCCAGTGGTTGATGTCCTCACATTTTTTTTCATTTATGTTGGTTCGAACATGTGGCTAGTTATGTTGATATTATTATTATTATTATTATTATTATTATTATTAGTAGTAGTAGTAGTAGTAGTAGTAGTAGTAGTATTATTATTATTATTATTATTATTATTATTAGGCTAGTAGTAGTAGTAGCCTAGTAGTAGTAGTGGTGGTGGTAGTATGCCTATATTGTAATGGGTATCATAATTGTTTAAAATGTGTTGCAGTCTGTTATAGTCATTGTTTAATTGATGCTTGTTCATTGGTTATTTGACCTGTAGGAGACATTATTGGGCTACATCCATTAGATCTATCACCACAATTAACTATAAAGGGAAAACATTCATTGGATGTTTGGCTCATAATAAACCTTTGTATTGTGAAAATCTAACCCACTGTCTCTCTCTTTTCCTCTCTGGTCTCCAGGTCCAGTAACACCCATATCAGCATCAGAGACAGTATCCTTCAGGTTCTCACCCACAACAACAATAAATGGCAGTGTCTTTGGACGGAGTAACTCGGCTATAGTGGGTGGCCATGGTAAAATGGTAAGGTCAGACAGTGCCTCTGAGAACGGTGTTGCCCCAGCTGTGTAGTTGGGTTAAGGACAGAAATTAAATGTGTTTCACACACAAGTAGCCTACAGGTTGCACTCACCTGCAGATTGTTTTTGGTTTGTTGTTAATGTTCTATTTCCCAGTGTGTTTCGTGCAAAAATGTGCCAAATGTAGCTGATACCTCATATTAAGACTTTTGTGATTAGCTCACAGTAAGAGAAAGTACTGTAAGACTTTATTTTCAATTAAGTGTTTTCTAAACCCCTGAAGATGCACCTTAGCCATCATATTAGATAGTTTTTTCTTTATAGGATTCAAGTGCTATTCATTATCCCATGCATTATGCTACTTGGCTGATCATTAATGTGATGCAGATTCAAAACTGAAATTGTACTGCATGGTATGGTCATTTGTCATGTGCCTGAATTCACTGTTGACTGTGAGAGATATACCTACATAGTGTTTTGTTATTGTGATGAGTATTTTTAAATGTTTGAAACTCTGGATTGTAAAAATAGGTGTTTCTGAGTTTTAATGCTTTATTGACAAGTCAAGCCAAGATGACTGTAACGAATGGCATCTAGCCTATTGCGCATGTGGAATTAAGCAATAAAACCCAGAGATGCTGTTCTATATCGTGAATATAGCACAGCTGAGATGTGTGTGTGTGGAGGGGGGGCGTGATACGCTACGAGACACACTCTCCCAGCCTACCTCACAAGCCTGCTGGTCAGTTTACCTTTACTGCCAACCTGGGCCAGTGCACTCCACTTCTACCGTAGGCCGATGTTGCTGTGGTTCTGAGGTTGTGTCCAGCCCGTGACTTGGCTGCCCAGTATGACCTCGGTTTCATTACTCTATAGTTCTCTTTGAGTGGATTTTGACATTTCATGTTAGAATGGCAGCATTGTTGCACTGACATTTCAGTTGTCAGGATGAGGTTGTCTGCAACCAAGACAAAAATGTGTGTATATTTGAGTCGACACATGTTATAATTTATAGATAGATAGAGATAGAGAGATTCTATCCTAAAGGAAATTAAGGATGCCATGAATCATATATAATGAATCAAGATAATATCAGAATGTTAATTACATGTTTTATTTACTATATTGGTTAGCAGGCAGACATCAAGACACCACAATTTGGGCCTATTTTTGGGCTCAACTTGAGAGAGTGTTGGAATTATTGCTTGTGGTGTAGAGTTCCCTGTCTCCTCAAGACATGCATTCATTCAATTTTAATTCCATTGCTTTGAGGTGCCTGGAGCTTTGGCATAAAACAGTTGTTTTAGAAGATAAAGATAATTTACTCATAAGACTTACATCTGCGGTCTAATTTGCCTGAGCAAGGCTGATTAGAGATATCAGACATTACCTAATATTGGCGGGCCAAAAAAAAAAAAAAACGTAATATTCCTAACTGACATTAAATTATTTTTTGTTTGAACATGTCTGTGAACCAATGCAATATCCATTTGTTGTTGCTTTTTGAATTATTATATATTACAGAGCTGGGGAATGTTAAAAGTGCTTACTAGAGTAGACTTTTAACTTAAAATGGCAATGAGTGAGTTCTCGCAGTTTTACTTTTATGTCTCTTTGATATCCTCCAGTTTAAGAATGGCAGAGAAGTGTTGTACTGTATGTGTAAGTGTATGGGCTCCATGTCAGGTTTTTAGTGAGTGTATGGCAACAGCAACATCAAGTCAACATAAAGAATTTTCTCTCCTTACTCTTTTAGGTCAACCAGCAGAAGAGTCGTACCCTCTCTGGAAGGTCCAGGAAGCAGATAACCAGCTCCAGCCACTGGGAACAGACCTTCCAAACCAGCAACTGGCCCCAGCCTCCCCAGATGACTGTAAACAATGGTATCAAGCCGAGCATTAGCGACCCAGCGCTGGTCCACGCCAACCAGTTGAAGCGGGCCACCGGGCAGACCTCTGTCAGGCAGAACCGAGCCAGTGTCCAATCCATGACCAATGAGTCAACCGCCAATCACGTGGTCACCAACAAGGTGATCACCACCAACACCGTACAGAGCCGTTCTGCCGCACCTCCGCCAGTGAGCACAGGACAGGTGGAGACCAAGATCGTCCAGGCCAAGACCAAAACTGAGTAAGTGATGACTTGCCGTCACGCTTGAATGCCATTTCACAAGGACAATAATGATGACTAATACTGAGTTACAGGTGATGAGCCACTAATGTCTGTCTGCACCAATGCTAAGACAGCACGGTATACATGGATTAGTACAGTCTAAACATGGTTTAGGACACTGAGGTGTTGATCTGTTAGTTTAAAACACTACTGAGGTGTTGATCTGTTGTTTTTTTTTTAAACTAAATTTAGAGCTATTTACTGTTATATACAGTACATAGTTGAGAGAGAAGACAGATTTGTGCAATGCTGACTTAGACTTTGCAAGTAGAAACAAAATAAGTAATAAAATCACAGCACAAATATTTTCAGAAAGGGAGGGGCAAGTTAAATAAAGAGTTTACAAATTCAAACAAGTTTTTCTACAAAACAAGTTTTGCTCTATTTTCACAATTGCCATGAATGAATGCGTGAAACAAGTCAGCCATCATCACTGGTCACATATTGAAACAGTACTCCTTTGTGGTCCCTTGGGCAGGGTCAACCCTCTGAGCAACATGCCTGACCTAACAATGAAAGAGGCGGTGGAGTATCTGTCAAAAGAAGAGGGCAATCATCAAATATGGGGAGCATCTTTCATCCAGCATAGCACCTTTAGTGAGGACAAGTCCAAGCAAGAGGTAGGCTATGGTTGGCCAGATGTCTGAATTTCTGGTGTAAAATGGATCTGATAGGCGATTGCTGTATGGTCCTTGCTCCATGAAGCTGTGAGTGTGTGTGTGTGTGTGTGTGTGTGTGTGTGTGTTTTAACACAGGCCAACAAAAATTCATGTGTAAATCAACTTCCTTTACCCTTTTTAATGTTAAGAAATTTACTTTTGAAATCCTTTGTTACCATGGTGAACCATGTTGTGTTTGTTTATCGTTGGCGTCAGTTTTACCACTCGTCTGTGGAGTGCATGCACAACTTACAGCCACCTGCATGCATTGTCCATGCTTCGCTGTAAGCTAACTGTAAGCTAATTTTCAGTGCAAGTATAGACAGGCTATTGAGACCTGAGATAGTGATATATCTGTACTGTATCTAAGGGTATTCATTCAGTCTCAGTAAAATGCTATTTTGAAACTACATGTAGTGGCATTTTATTTTGTTGTACATGGATCTGACCTGAATTGTAAGGGGCAAAAAAAAATTAAAACAAAATGCTCATACTCAATTAATGCATTTATACTTTACTCAATAAAACGTAACAGAGGTTAATCATAGGCTACCTAAGGCTTCCTTGGAAGTCAACGTGTCTGGCGATTTGCCTTATGAAGATAACAAAGAACTATGCTATGATCAAGGTCTGATGCTTGTTGCTGTACTATAAACAGTGTGGTCACAAAACACTTCAGATCTGATTTTATACCAGATAATATTTCCTTCATCTAAATGTCAGCAGTCTTTGAAACAGAATTTAACCCCCTTACTCCCGAGCAAGTATATTACACGTGGCACCAATGGATGGTTTTATTCAATAGGCCTACCACTTTCTTCATCCTAATATCACAGCTTCCGAAAGATAATGTAGCAAAATTGTGTCACCCATAATTAAATGCTTGCATTTATCCCTAATTCTTAAAATAATAATAATAATAATAATAATAATAATAATGATTAAAAAAATATATATACTGTACACAGTAAATATAGAGCACACACATGAGTCTGTGCATGTGCACATACACATGTATGTATTTATGCATCTATTTGAATGCTTGAATGTGCGCATGGGTGTGTTTATGTCTTTGTATGTGCTTGCGTTTCGGTACTGCATTTATGCATGCACATGTATGTCCACATCAGGTCCTGCAGCTTGGTGGGATCCCACCTTTGGTAGCTCTTCTGCGACACTCCAACTCTCAGGTCCAACAGACTGCTGCTGCTGCCCTGCGGAACCTGGTGTTCAAAAACAGCAACAACAAGCTGGAGGTGGTTCGATGCGGAGGCACCGAGGAGGCTCTCGCTCTCCTCAAGGAAACAAACTCCACCTTTACTCAGAAACAGCTAACAGGTGCAGAGCTAAGACTGCATTTTAATTCACCTGTGGGTCTTAAGGCAGCTGCTATAGCTGCTAAAATGGTGATTGATGATGGTGTTTTTTTTAAACAGTGGTTCACTGTTTGTGGCGGCACAACAAGGAACAGACCCACTACAAAATATGTGTTACAATTATATTCATGAATGATAAATGAACAATGCTAAGAATATTAGTGATGACAATGGTCAGTCTGATACATGATCTGTGTGAATGTTCTATCCTAACATTTTGGCAGTTTCCAATTGCACCTTTAGATAGTAACAATTAGGATAGTTTAACAGATGCTCTCTTTGTCACACAGGTCTCTTGTGGAACCTGTCATCAGCAGACGCACTGAAGCCAGCTCTGATCCAAACGGCCCTCCCAGTTCTGACAGAAACCATTGTGGTTCCGTACACATGCTGGTCTGAGACCAGCGTCAGCAACAATGGTGACCCAGAGGTGTTCCACAGCACCACCGGCTGCATGCGGTAAGGGCAACATACAGCACAGTACAGCACACAGGGTTTCCTGCAGAAAATGAGTTAGTCAAGGTGGTGGTGGTGGTGGTGGCGCTGGTGGGGGGTGGTGTTAGGCGGTATTAGAGAATATTAACTATTGCCATTGGAAAGGCTATGTTGTGCAATTTCATGTAATATATGACAAGAAGCGAAAACATAAATAGCCTATACAATTTTTTGGAAAGCAACCTGTGAAATCATGATCACAATACAAAATATTCATCTTTTCTGGAGACTTAGTCAAGGTGGTAGGTGTTTGGTGTCAAGGTGGCCGCCTTAACTATAAAGCACTGGGGGAAACCTTGGTACACATCTTTCAGCAAAAGTTATCATACTGATGGTCATGCGAGATTGAGAGAGCGTGTGAGAACAGACAATGGTATTTCACAGCTCCCTGACACACCCTTGGCCAGTGACTCATGCTGCACTCATGCTCAACTGTGCCAACTATCATTGTTTCAACTTGGCGTCTGAGCTTTAATGAATTTTGTTTCATTCACATCAATGATAGCATAGCTAAAAATGGGTGATGTTGAGATTAGTCCCCTTAGTAATTATATCTCTCTGCTTGGCTGCAAAGGTAAATGAGCAAACTGTTGAACAGGTTAAAACGTGAATTCCATTGAATAATTAATTAGGCTTTTCCTCTGAGTATGCCAGTAGTTAAAATATTCTGGCAAACTGTACATGGTTCAATCTTTTCATTTTTATACTACTGTTACAGGATTTTGGTCAGTCTTGTTTTATTGGATCTAACATCATGACTTAAGTCAGAACTAAACCCTAAGTTGGCAGAGCAGGGATTAAGCAACTCAAAGGTCTTTCTGATAGGCTGATGCAGTATAACATATCTGCACCTGCACTCTGTAAGCTTCCATACAACCTTGAATATGTTGCCTGCACTGTGTAATCGGACATAACTGTACCTATACTCTGCCTACCTTATGCACAAGAAAAGTGTGAAATTAAGGGTCATTATTAGATGCCTTGAGGCATGATGTGACATTTCTGACATGGCCAGTGTGTGCTTGCCAAAGAGGTGGAGATTCACAACTTTCTATTTCGTTCATTTTTAGACAATGCCCTTGATACACATAATAATGCCTGTGTATGGAAAATCATTTCTACTGTACCTGTCTGTAGTGTTATTCTCCAGAACAAGAGGTTATATTCTTATATTCTTCCCACCTTGCCATTATTGTCAGAAAAAACAACACATTCAGACAAGTTTTTTAGAGGTTTCTCTGTGCAGTGTTGTGATAGCCTTGCTAGAGATCCCTCCCTGCCTCCTGGGCAACCGACAAGGAGCAAAACAGCATCAGTATTATGCAGACACAATAGAGCATACAGTATTTGCACTTGGTTCTGCAATGCGTCTGTGACAAGTGGACAATGCTAAACTGAAATATAAAAGACCGACACTATTGTGATCCCCGTACATCAAAACACTCAGTGTGGTGATTTGAGATGCATAATTTGGCCACATATATTATATTTTTGTATGTAAATTATAATGTGATCTAGGCAGTAAAGAAACCTACTGCAAATACAAGTAAGTGGGTGGCAACAACCAACAATGTGCATAAATCGCATAGATGGGTTTCGGTTGTCCCCTTATCATCATATCATCCCAAAATCTGTGTGTAAACATGCCCCCATGAGAGCCGGCTTCTGAGAAACAAGGTGAACACGTCAGGATGTGGAATGTTATTGTATCTATGGTAGCCATCTTATATTATTACTAAGTTAGTGCTTGTTCTTTTTAACAGCAACTTGAGCTGTGCGAGTGTGGCTGAGAGGCAGGCAATGCGTAATTGTGACGGCCTAATCGACTCCATTGTCACCTATATCCAGTCCTGTGTAGCTGTTGACAGTGCAGATGACATGGTAAGTCTTCTCACTGACATGAACAACCCAAACAAAACAAATACATTTTTTAAAAAAAAATAAACAAACCCACTACTGTCTCTCAAGGATGTTGCAGGTCTTGTGCCACAGTCTGTCAGCTCTTACAGTAGTGCTGTGTTTTCAAATGGTTATTCAGACCATGCATACAGCAAGTCTAGCTTTACCATACAACAATCATAGAAACTTGACAAATATATTAAACTAAAATCATATCAGCTTGTCCGCATGTCCTCTACTAGCAGAATGGTAGCACATTTACTGTTATAGCTTTGTTCATTTCCATTGCGCTACGAGAATATGTCAAGCAATATTGTGTTGAATAATTCTGTATTTGAGATGTGACAGGTGTGTTTATTTATTCTTTGATTTTGAAGGTTAATCATTTAGATTTTTAATTCAATCCATCAGATCTGTTTAGCTGTTTTTTTTTAATTAAAAATATAATTTTTTAATTATGATCTTGTTTTAAGTTATATTGATCACTAACCATATTGCTCATTGTTGTACTGTTTATACTCACAGTCAGTGGAGAACTGCATGTGCATCCTGCACAACTTGACTTACCAGCTGGAGACGGAGGCCAAAGATCATTTTTCTAAATACAGTGAACCATCTGAGCCGTCTAGAGCCAGTGCTACTAAAAAGTCCTCTGCCATGGGCTGCTTCAGTCCCAAAAGCAAAAAGATACCAGAGGTAACAAGTGTTAGGCCAGGTCTCATATGGCACACTTGCACACTTCAAACACTTTGTCTTGGTGCATTCTGGATGTTTCTTTGGGATCAACATTTAAACAGTGGTTATGTTTGTCAGTTCTGTTAATTGTTTTCAGTTAAGTGCTCCATTTGGAACAACAATTCACGTCAAAAATGCACACTGTGCAGTGTTGCAATGCAAGTGCGCCATATGAGAAACAATCTTAGACCTACTGTATGTTATATATGGCTCCATTTGTGTGCTTGCAGGCATTTATTGCAGGCATTTATTAGACAGATTGTTCTACTTTTCAAGTGTAATTATTTGTGGACTAATACATTCAGTTCTCAGCTTGTAGAGTGTACTGTTGCAGTTTGGGAATACCAGTAGCATTAACCCCAAAAAGCTGCAAAGACAAGTCATAACATTTAATAACTGAAAACAGTAAAGGTTCTCATTTTCTCTACATGACTCCTGAATACTTTTCATCAGTTTTATTTTTGTTACATGAGCCTTATTTACGCCGTGCACCAACCATGGCATACACCACATACATACAGTATTACAGTATGAGTGAACCATTTACTGATCCGTTCCTCACAGAATGCCTTTAACTGTCCACTGATGGAGGAGAGTGACCCCAAAGGACTGGATTTACTCCACCACTCTAAGACCATCCAGACGTACTTGTCTCTTTTGGGCTCGAGTCAGAAGGACGCCACTCTGGAGGCCTGCTGCGGTGCCCTGCAAAACCTCACCGCCAACAACAGCCTGGTAAGCTCAAGACGAAATGGTACAACGTGGTAATAAGTCATCGCCCTGATTTTTTTCAGGCAGACTTGTGGGTCACACCCTACTCTTGAGACAATAAAGTAGATTGACGTGAAGTGGACGCTACCATAAAGATCATGCGATAGATTTGTGAACAAGTGCATTTAACAAGAACAGTGTTCTATTGTTTAAGTGAGGAATCATGGTTTCTACTGTAGGAATTGAAAACTGCTAATAAATCCTGTGCTAATAAATCATATGCTAAATAAATCCCATTTTTCTAACCTTGAAGTAGAGTATAATGTACAGTGCATGGCAAGTGGGTGTAAGTGAAGGTGTGAGTGAACAATGTTTACATTTCATCCATGCCCTTAATATAGAACTGTGGCACAAAACTCGTTGTACTATTGTATTACTGCCTGTAATTACAACATAGAGTGCAACTACCTGGTTTAAATTATTGTTTTGATTCATACTGTAGGAATGGTATCATCACAAGAAAATAGATATACAATAAATGTTTTTTTTTTTGAGGACTCTATACAAAATATCTATCTTGGACAATTTTAAATTGTGAGAAAAGTAAAATGTTTTCTAAAAAGTTGATGTATTCCACAGAGGTCTCACCTACTATTGCTCAACATGAGAAAGGTGTAACAATGTAACAGTGTGAGAAGATCATACTAGTTATAAAATTGTTGTCAAACTATATAAAAACTTATAAAAAATGTAAACTTAGTTGTATCTGTTATAATTATAATTATGTTGAAGTTTAAAATAACTGTTTATGAACTCTTGCAGGTGTCTAACCACATGAGTCAAACGATTGCACAGAAGCTGGGCGGCTTGCCGACAATATCCCCTTTACTCCAGTCACCTAACCCAAGCCTTCAGAAGACAGCCATGTCCCTTACTGGCAACCTTACCAGGATCAGATCATTACACAGCAGTATGGGTAAAAGCACTTACTTTTTTCCCTTCACTCTGCGGTCTATCAATGTGTTCATATTAGTTGTATTAGTTGCTGTGTGTGAGGTCTAGTATTTCTACTGTATATGGTATTATTTGTTGAAGTGAAGTTTAAAAAGTCTCAATATGTTATTCTTGGTGTGTGTGTGTGTGTGTGTGTGTGTGTGTGTTTGTATGTATGTATGTGTGTGCGTGTGTGTGTGTGTGTGTGTGTGTGTGTGTGTGTGTGTGTGTATGTATGTGTGTGTGTGTGTGTGTGTGTATGTGTG
>JASCQY010000325.1:10172-22484 GCA_030264315.1 Sardinella tawilis | reverse complement strand
ACACACACACACACACACACACACACACACACACACACACACACACACACACACACACACACACACACACTATGTCTTCTGTATGTGTAATTCATGACTGAGAGATCTGAGAGTATAAAATGACAAATTGTACATTTGCCATTATTGGCATGTCTACAGTGATCTGGGCATCCACTAGTGCTTTGTTATAAACAAACAAACAAACAAACAATAACAATACATAAATAAACAAAAAAATGTTATAGGCCTACTAGGCCTATAATCTCAGACATTGGAACAGGTTGACACAGTTAAGCTACCATAATAGTTAAATATCTTCATGACATCCTCAATACAATCAATTCAAGTAGCCTAAAACATGCAAAAAAAATCATATTAGGCTATATAGGCTATAATAGCCTATTCCTATAAATATAGCCTATAGGTCATTTGGACTAAGAAGTAAACCCAGGAAACATAACAATGCCTGACTGTTTACGGAATGAGAGGGAAACATCTCCTGCTATATGATATTTGAAAATAGCCTACCGTGGACCTTTTTTCTGCATTGTAAAACTACAGCTCCCACAAGCCCTTTGCGCCTGTCTAACATGTGTGCGTTTTCTGTTGTCTACTGAGTTTGCTGACGTCACCATTGGAGCTGCCCTGTCACGCGCTGTTAGTAAAAGTTGGGATAGAGGCTCGAGTCAGAGAGAGGCAAATTTACGGCAAGCCTATCACCGTCGTGTTGACACTAAACATCGCCAACTCACCTCGGTACCTCGCCACGGACAAAAAGTACGCGCTCAAGAGGTCATTTTGAAATCGGAGATCCATCAAGGACCCAAAACTCCGTAGACGTGGACAGTTTGGATTAATATTAGCAGGCTAGAATACGGAGACATTCACGAAAAACTGACTCTGCCCGGTAGAAGAAAATTATCGTTACTGGAAACACATTAAGTTTTCTTTTTGTGTTAGTAAATGTTGTGACATAAAAAGTACTTCGTAAGAGTTGGTGTAGAAAGACGGGTGAACCTAGTTGTCATACCCGATGACTACTGCAAACTGCACCGGGAATGAGGAGCTGGACTTCAGACTGATCTTCGGTGAGGACGGGCAACAGCAACCGCTAGGCCCCGCAGGTTAGTATTTTTTCTGGATCTTCTAGTCTTCTACCTAAAGTTTTGGTAGCTAAACTTGCTTTCGTGAAAGCTTAGTGCGCCGAACGAACTTCACTGACACATGCGTTTCCAGAATGCACTTCAGCCAACCCGTGCATACAGTGGTAGTTACAAGTTTGTAACTGTTCGAGCAACAAAATAACCAATTCAATTTCACAGTTCAAAGCAAGAGGTAGAACAGCGCCAGCTAGCACAATAGCAAATTTGGCTAATGTCAATGGCACAACGGGTCGTAATTTGACAGCTGTAGTTCTGTACAATGAACTAAGCGGTAGGCTAGTGATAACACAAAAGCAGAATTTGTGCTCCCTTGTCTCTAACAGACGTTAGTTCGTTCCACAGTAGAAGTAGCGTAAATATTACAAAAACATGAAATCCCGAAGACATTCAGATGTTAGTTGGTTCGGTTGACTTTGTTGTTGACTGTGGGGTTAACATTAATTCCAGTAACTTTCAATAGGCCTATTTGTCTCGTGTATAGGCTCGTCCAGTCACACACTAAGGGCTAGCTTAGACCCAACAAGTAGGATATTTTGTGCGTTTTCCTACCAAGTCCAAGGTATCTGAAGTGTAGCCTACATTTTCCCAAGTTCTGTTGCCTGCTAAAAATGAGCACGAGGTGCTCTTTGACTATTATGTTTGTTGTCTGTTAGGGTGCTCAAAATAGACTACTTTCCTCCAAATAGGCTATAGGTTCAATTAATTTTTCAAATAGTTTCATGATATGGTCTGATCCTCAGAACCACTCTTAACAAAGCTTAGTGCTGTTTCTCATGTCTTATATTTTGACAAATTGATCTACCTTGAGATATACAGTATGCCTGGGTCTGTCAATTGAACATGTCAACAAATGAAAACGTCACTCAGGAATGCCTAACCTATTCATTTTTGCATATTTTTAGTTTGCATGAATGTTGATTTTCTCCTGGAGCATGTAGCATACACATTTCCCCCCTTTTTTCTTTTTGTAATCATATGATAATTACGCCCTCTCTGTAATCAGAACGGCAGTGGTAAGAATCTTCTATTCCAGATATGGTATGCTGCAGAGGTGTCTGTGAGAAGAAGTTTGCTTATCACCATCTGTCAGTGTAGTGAAGTGCATTGAGGGAGAGGCAAGTTTAGAGGAAGGTTTGTTTTGTGAATATGGCACAGCATTTATCTGTATACACCCACCCCCATGTAAACCTTATTTGCAAGTCTTTTTGATGTGTTGTTTGTTTTGTTTTGTTTTAGAAGACTTTTTGTTACCTTCAACCTTTCTCTGTGGCCGACACAAATGTGAAACAGTTTTTTATTTGATTTGGAAAATTAGGCCTACTTGGATATGATACAGTAGGACAGACACATTTAAGAGGTTTTGCCTACTCTCTGGACATTTTCAGTATTTAAAGTTTTACATTGCATTATCACAGGGCATTGTCTGCACCTCTCTTCTTGTCATTCATTGCTAATTGTTTTGCCGTCTTTAGTGTATGAAGGAGTAATTTGGGAGTAGAGTATATCTCATTCTATAAAAGTGACCTACCACCTCAATCATGGTCAGCTTAACAACATCAACACAAATACTGTAAAACAAGTGCATAATATCATTATTAATAACAGTAAAAGCAAGCACTAGGCTTAAGTAATATTAGCAATAATATAACTATAAGTACTTACTACAGAATAATAACATCATACCCAAACAATTTCTTTTAAATTTTAGAATTGTACACCAGTATTGCACAGTATGTTCTTTTTCTAAAGAGTATGAAAAAAAAAAAACGTTTTGAAAATAGTTCTGCCAATGATTCAAGGATGAATTTGTCAGTAAACATTAAGATTTGCCAGCTGTGTTTGCTGTGTAAAATTACTACAGTAAGTGCTGTACATACAGTATAAGATTTCTACATGCTATCATTTGTTTGTACATTTGCAAAACTTTGTCATGTCACAGAATGAATTAGGCTAACATTTCTAAGAAGTATAATTCTAGAGGGCCAGGGCCATTGCATTCTAGAGAGTCAGGGCCACTGAGAGACCTGAAAGCCCTCTGTAATAAGGGCACCTTTGAATGCGACTCTGTTGTAGAGGATGCACAGTGGCACAGCTTTGGGGAAAACCTTGTTTTGCATGCAGTGATTCAAAACACGCAATGTATTATTCTGTAGTGAAAGCGAGTAGGCATGTGTATGCATGTGTAACTGTATATTTGGTGTATTGACTGCTAGTAAAGGCATGTACCGTTTATAACACCATCTAGACATTGCATTAGGAAAGAAAATGCATTATAGGCTGCTGTCTTGTATTTGTGCGGTGCAGTGCAATGCATAGAGCCTTCAAGATGCAAACACTTTGAACAAAAGGGTACCTGAATGAAACCTGAGATTTGCTGTATTGTTGTAGATAGAGTCAGCCTATTCCAGCTCACATCTCCAGCACTTTTTTATCTTGATAACTTACTGTAGAAAACACACAAATCAGTAAAATGTTACTGTGCCTGTTTTTCTACTTCAATTTATATGTAGATTTTGTTACTATCTTAAAGCAACACTCCACCATTTTTGGAAATATGTTAATTTTCCATCTCCCCTGAGTTAATTAACTGAGCCGAACCTTTCTCCTATTCATCCAGTCCTTCTCTAACTCTAGTTATACCAATTTTAGCTCCAAATTAGCATTTATCATTGAATCGGATTGGACCGTTAGCATCTCGTCTGGTCTAATCCGCTTCAATGATAAATGCTAGCGTGGAGCTTAAATAGATATCGCCAGACTCAGAGAAGGACTGGATGAACAGGAGAAAGGTATGGCTCAATGAATTAACTTGAGGGGAGATGGAGAATGAACATATTTCCACAAATGGTGGAGTGTTGCTTTAAAATCCCCTTGAAAGCTCAGTAACCTTTCAGTTAAAGCTGAGGCATCGAGAATAACCAGATTTAGGCAGGTTGATTGAAAACGTCAGAAAGTAAATTCTTCACACAGAAGAATTTCAAGTTTTCCACTCTATTCCAATTATCTTCCTATTTGGCAAGGTGAAAGTTGAAGGTCATGGGGCAGAAAAGGTGTAAGAGCATGACAAAAGCTTCATGTTTTAGATTCGGGAGCTTTGCCTATTTGATGTCTTCACCCAGCCTTGAAATTGCACTTTTGGAAAGGTAAATGTGCAGTCTTTATTGCCTGTACAGTGGGTGTTTGAGATGCCCTACCTTTGGCTTTAGAGGTGGCGTTAGAGAAAAGATGTGCCCTCTTTGGGCCAGTGAGAAGATATTGTAGAGGTGTCTGGCGGTTTGCCCAGGCATGCCATGTGGAGCTCAGATGGCAGTGGAATTTAAGGAGAGGGGAGTGGACTCTCTCTCTCTCTCTCTCTCTCTCTCTCTCCCCCCCTCTCTCTCTCACACACACACACACTCTAACTCACTCTCTCTCTCTTTCTCCCTCTCTCTCTCTCTCTCTCTCTCTGCCTCCTCCTGCCATGAGGGGGACAAGAGCGTGTTCCCTCCCCCTGCCGCTCTCACTCTTTCGTTCAGTGCCACCTTCTATCTCTTCTACACTGGTTCTTCCTTTCACCTTTGTCACCGCTCTGCAGCCTGTCTGGCAAGTCTGTTTTCAATCGATGTACCTTTTCTTTTTGAGATTTTTGAGATGTGAGATCCAAGCAATTAGAGACGTCAAACTCTTAATGACACTTCCAGATGTGATTGACTTTTGCGGGTGAAAAAAAAAAAAAAAAGTCATAGCTGATCTTGCCCGCCGCACTGTTCTGGGTACTTCTAAACAAGCTTGTGATTTAACACATGCTTTAAGTGATATTACAGCTCTTCTGATAGACTTCTCAAGTGCTGTTTGAAATTGTCCAAGTGTGCTGCTTGCTGTGGAGAACCAAAGCAGGAGCACGAGCGGTGAAGTGGCAGACTGTTTACTGAAAAGCCCCCCTCTCCTCGGACGTTTTGGTCAAGCTGCATCTGGTCTACTGGCTGTCTGTCTCAGTCGTGGGAAAGACTGAAATTACATCGCTCTCATGGTGGACTATTTTGAGCTCCCAGAGAGAGTGGCAGAGGGCAGGCGGCAGGTTCTAGAGCTTTGTTAGAGAAGGAGTCCCCCCACGAAACACGTCTGAAGCTGTCCAGTCAAGCGCCGTTTGAACAGAACGGGAGAGGAGAGGAACAATGCTGTGTGCTACTTCACCAGGTGAGCTCAAAGTCTGTCAGAAGCGCACACGATCCCAAGACCTGCTGCTATCTTTGGTAGATATACAGTATTTATATGGCCTTACATTGGGGGTTTATGATCTGACAAAAAAATAAGAAAAGAATGACTGTTAACCAGCAGGTTCAAATGAGAAGAAATCCTTTGACAATGACTTTTCAGTGCCTGTGGTATTAATCATTTCAAGGTCGAGATGAAATTGTTGGGTTTAAGGCAGCGTTACCAATCTTCTCATTGTGCACTAGTCCCGCACTTTCTGCTTGAGTCAGAGAGGGTGAGAGCACAACTGTGATGTCTGGGTTTCAGCTCACCGTTTCCTCTCAGGGAAAGCGGAGTGGTGCTTTCGCTCACCCCCGTTTTGCCAACATTTCACCCGAATGTGCGAACTGTCAAGACAGTGAGTGCTTGACTGCGGGGAACGTGGAGAGCCTGAAAGGCTAAGTGTGGCTGCCATGGGATCCACATGTGGGGTAGGGTAGCATATGTCAGGGGTCCCCCCCCCCTCCATCCCCGTCCGTACACCTCAGCCTAGACTGTGTCTGAAAGAAGGGGCCTCAATGCAGTGGAGTGTTGAGAGAGACGTTTGTTTCCCGGGGAGAGGCACGAGCAGCTATGTGTGGCATTTGTCTAGTTTAAATATAGTGTAACTGAAGCTACTGCTGGCTGCACTGTATCAACATGTTGGGGGTGTGTTGCACCGGAGAGAAAGTCAGTGAACATTTGCATGTAGGTCAGTTTTTTTTTTTTTTAATATTTGAAAGGGAAGGTCAAGGTGTGTTATATACATGTATGTTATCATTTTTAAGTTATTGTGCATGTACAATCATGCTTTTAATAAATGTAGTTTTAATTTGGGAAAATAATATTGACAAGACTTTTAAACATAAAAGATAAAGTTTATAATGTAACGGTAAAATGGTTTAATCTATGATTCCATAATCTAATTAATTTGCAAAAAAATTGTTCTGTGTCTATGAAACATTCATCTGGCATAGGATTTCATGTTAGTTTGTGTATAGAACCAAAAATCGGTTGATATGGAAACATAATTTTCTAAGGGAGGGGTTTGATGGTTTTCTTCTCCCAGTGGAATTGTAATGGTCACATTCAAGTAGGTTACATTTCGTTTGCTTTCTTTGTTCAGAGGAAACAAAATTCAGCTATTTTAACAAGGGCACTCCTAAATGTGGAAGTCATTGCAGGTGCTGACATGAAACGAGCTTGTCTGAGATCTTCCACCTGCTAGGCCTTCGCCTAGGTCTATGTCTGTAAAAGAAACCCTTTAGCCTGCTTCATGTCTCTTCTTTGCGGTTAGGGACACAGGACTTCCTTCCTTCGTCACTGTCCCCAAGGCATTGCAAAATTTGCCCAGGGAAGTGTTGGGTAATGCTGTGTGTTAACACATGAATGAATGACTGAGGAGTTTGAGAGGTTGCTCTTGTGGCCCCGTTGGAATGCCATTCAACACAGTTAAAAGGAGATTAAACCAAAATATTTGGCTGGAGCGCTTTTACTGGGGGAAAAAATCTCAGGCTAGGTAACCTGACCTGAACTGAGCCTCCCTCTTGGCTCTCAAGGAAAGATAGGCAGCATGCTTTACAGCCAAACTGAATTTAATCTGACTGATAAACGCACAACAAATAGACAAAAATCATGACGATGATGGTATTTTTTTGGTTTTATTTTGTTTTTTTAGCTTTTGTCACGTCTCACAGACCTTCAGATTGGTGATGGTCATGACCTGCATCTCACGAGCTGCACTAGTCAATGCACTAACATCACAATGACAATGATACTGTAAGCTTTAACATTTGGTAGTCATTGTGGTTTTGCTTACTAGCCTATATTTTGAATAACGATCCACTGATAAGGTCCTACAAGTGGGCCAATAAAGAATCAGCGTGCATCCACTGAAGTGTCTCAGACTCCTGTAAAAAGTGCTACTCGTTACAACCCCAGGTTTGTATATGTTCTTGTATATTGGAAATGTCATGTGTTCTGCAGATAATACTTTTAAGCATATCTGAGAAAAAAGGGAAAAATGCTGGTCGTCTTATTTCGTGCTCAGTCGAAAAACATGCCAACATGCCATTGGAAGGCAGAAAAGCTCTGCCTATTTACAGTATATTGTGACAAGTCATGGCTTTTGAGTGGAATGTCTTTTGAAAATGAGCATATTTTGATACCCGGAAGATGAAAAAGTGTTGTCACTCCACACATGCCACTCTGTCCCTCCCTCCCACCCTCCCTCTCTCTGCCTGTCAGCCTTGACAGATTGTTTAAATGTCATCCAGTATGTGTGTGCAATCACCACTGATGTTATCTGCTGCTCTAGGTTATTGCAGGCCATTGGATTGGGTTCACATTGCTCTGCAGCTTAGAGGACACTCATCTAATGTGCCACAGGGCAGGCTGCAGTCAGCATATTAGCCTGTTAGCTAGTTGTCTAGCAAACTGCAATAAACCCATGCAGGAAAAAAAATACCCTTGGTAAATCATTTAATGATGACTTTATTCTCTGTTCATTGTGTTTTTATGCTCCTCTCACTATTGGATGAAAAACAGATTGTCAACCACAATGTGGATAGAGACTAGACATTAAAACACAGACCATTTTTTTTTCTTTTGGTTAGTTTAGTAACAATAGCTTATTTTTTCAATTTGCCAAATATTAGATGTTTTGTCTGCAATTGACAGTGAATGTTGGAGAATGCATCTGTGTACTTGGTTTATCCTATAATGTTATCATGGCGTGTGATTGTTAATCAGGGGTCTTTATTTAGCAGCCAAACATACGTTAATATAGGCTTAGGCTGGGTGTTCGTAGGTTGTCTGTGATGTAAGAGGTTGCAGTAGCTGGAGAAGTTTTATTCCCTACTAATTGCATAATGCTCTGTAACTCAACAGAAGATCCCTGTCTTGTATGCTTTGGCATGCCCTCATTCACAAATGGGCCACACAATATGACATTTTTTAAATTTTGATGTAATTTTTGAAAGTTGTGCACAACAATAGCAAAATGAGTGGTGAAGTACCACTTGAGAGAATATCAAAATAAGAACTGACAATCTAATCAGAAATGAAAGCAGTTTTTTTGTTCAAATAAAGTGCTGCTTACACTAGTATACTAGTAGTATTTGCTTACACTAGGCTTTTCACTTGCCTTTCATGCAGTACAGTCATTTTACTGCATCCTGTGGTGCTTTTCAGTTGTCAGTACATGTTTGACTCATTGCCTCAGGAGGTAGGAGCTACTTAACGACACATTTTGCATAGTACCTTTGTTCATCCCTTGTGATAAAAACATTTTTTTTGGCTCTTGTGGTATGGCTGCCTCTAGCTCAGCAGCCATTGCTCTACACTTTGTCTGTCACACAGATAATGAATTTAAAAACATTATATGACATAATAAAACAATAAGTCAGTCACAATCAACCAATAAGTCTGTTGCAGTACGACAGCAGTAGGCACAACGTAGACCGATTTCGAGAACTAGCCGCTACCGCTAACTGATTAGGGCATATGAAAACGAAACCATAGCGAAAAAGATATGCCCTAATCAGTTAGCAGTAGCAGCTTGTTCTTGAATTCGGTCTACATTGTACCTACTGCTGTCATTCTGATACCTATCGACAGCACTCGGCAGCCTCAGACAACAGGGCTTCAGTTTGATTCACTCCGGAGAACTCCTTTAAGCCCCAAGAAGAAGCGCAATTAAAATTTATGTCCATTTTGTCTCTTGTGCTGATTGCTTGCCTCTTGGTCTGTATTTCACCAGAAGAAAATAATGACTCAATAGTCTGACTAAAACCTCAGTCATCATTGCTGTGCCTTGTTGCCTGGTTGAGTTTACATTCATGAAACTGAGATGAACAAAGGACTAGAATCATCACCTTGCTGAAAAGGATGGAAGGGAATAGCACTACAAACTAATAGTATAATAATAATTTTTAGTTATTTTAAGTCCATAAACAAATGATCATCTTTACTAACTATTTGGCTTGATAAAAGATGCTGATGATTCTGAATCCTGTTAGCCTTGACACACTTTGCCTGTTTCGAGTGAGTGTCAGCATGTCCAGGACGTAGGGATTTGACTTGAGCCATGGTGGCTGAGAATCCCTGAGTGATGTCGGCATCCGCATGGGCCCGTGACGCGGAGCCGGTGTGGTTCTGCCATCGTCATGCTGTTCCCTTCAAGGGGGGAGACCTGGCCCTGCGTCATGTCACGGACAGGCTGAAGCACTGAGCACTGAACGCCACTGAACTCCGTGCAGCGATTTCCAGCTATTATTAGCTTAGGAACAGCAAAGCCTCTTAGAGCTCTTTATTTAACTGGATCGGCAGTCTGATGTGTAGGTCCTTGGATTGTGAATAATGCATGCACGGAGTGGAACCCCCTCTGTGGGAACCATGTGGTAGGGTGGGAAACGCAGAGATGCACCCCCTATACTATACTTGAACCTTATTAGCATGGAATAGACCTCTACTGACCGTTGACAGATCACAACCAAAGTCTCTGTCGTTTCGCTCTTGTTGATTGACCTACAGAGCATCAAGCATCAGATTGAGCCTCGGATGCATCCTCTTTAATCTAAGTGTACCTTATGGCTCGTACAAAAGGAACCAGGCATCTATTCCTGGTTGGACAACTGCAGGTTTCAGTGTCACTTTTGACATACATTCACATTCACATATGACTGGCTTTTTCAAATGATCTCCAGAAGTTATGGCCATTTGAGGTGTAAAGCATGTTGTGCGTTTGTTCCCTACATCATAGTTGCAGGATCTTTCAGCAATGAGTCCTCCTGTGTGCTACATAATTAAAGCATGCAGAATTTAACACCGGAACCTTTTAGCATCATACAGAAATTGTACATAAACAAATCTTGACCCAACCAGGTATAGCTGAAACAATTGCACTGTTGTCATAGAGATGGATAGATCTTGAGTATTTTATGAGCCTACAGAATACCTACATCTTAATCTACTGTGACCTACCGTGTTTTGTGAGCTTTCAAATAATAAATATGTAGGGACACCAACTGTGCAAAGAGGTAAGAAGTTTTAACACCCTTAAAAACCATGATTAGATACATCTTAGACCAATCTTATGGCGTCGTACCCAACCACCTTATGGTGTCGTTAGACATGGCTAGATCCTTACTGGTGCAGTAACACACAGGAGTGCAGTTGAGCAGCTCCCCTGGGGTTGTCTGCCCCACATGTGGCTCACACAGTGCCCCTGCAGAGCCCTGTTGTCATCTCTCTCGGCCTGTTTTCTGGAGCAGGTGGTCCTGATCTGGCTCTGACAGGGTGCTTTCCCGCTTGGCTGCGAGCTGAGACCACGCACCCTGCTGCTGCCGCTATCGGGTGGCAGACACATGAGGGGCCTTCTGGAGGGGATGGAGAATGGAGAGGCAGAGTGGTGGGGTTGGGGTGTGTGTGTGTGTGTGTGTTTGTATGTTTGGGGTAGGGAGGTGAGAGCGAGCAGGGTAGAGGAGGAAGGTCCTTCCTGCGGCTCGCTCAGACTGCAGCAGATCCTTTGCGCAAAAGAGCCTTGGGATTAGCGTTGGCCGAGTTATTTCAGATGTGCCAGCTGAGGAGCTGGCGCTCTTGTCGTCCTTAGAGTGTGTCACGGGAGACTAGACACCATAGACGATAATACACGCAGCTTTACAGAATGCCACACACACAGACTGGCATTTGGAATGAGATTCATTTTTTTCATTCTGAAAATGTAAAGAAAGGAAGTACAATGGAAATCAATCTTTCACTCATTAGCTTCTGTTATCCGAGTTTTGTAGCTGTCTTTTAGAAGAAGGCATTTATGTTGTCTCATGCTCCTCTCTGCTTTTTTTCTCATTGTCTTGGTGGTCCTAATGAGTTGGGTGACCATGGCTGGCGAAAAAATTAATTGAAGTGTCGTTATGATTCACAAATGAGAAATGAACTGAGACTTTCTAAAAAGGAGTGAGTGATTTCTGTATGAAATTTGATGATGCCTCTATCTGTCTCCATAAAATCTTTCTGTGTGAGCTCCCTGTAATTAAAACGTGTACAGGTAAACAAATGTTGCTGTTACAAATCTATTGGCCGTTGTAACACGAGAAAGACAGGGCAAAAGTCTCTGAACAGTTCTATCCAACAAGAGGTACAGGACATACTATACCCAGATAAATCTTAATCTACTGTGACATCATCTCGTAATTTAAGTCCTGTGGTTAGCATGTTGGGATTAATTATTTGAAAACGTGGTTAAAGCAGCACAATGAATGAATTGGTATTTCAGGTACATTTATGCTTCCAGAAAAGGACTGTGTTCCTGGGTTCAATGTCAGTTTAAAAAATCACAGTGCCCGGACACTGTGAGTACTGTAAATACCGTCGGCCCAGTTTTAGAAAATGGAACTCTCTCCATGTGCTACAAGCCTGTAATACACAAAGAAGAGATCTGCTCTGTTGCCATTTCAATTTACTTTAAGTTATCTGTAGTCTATATGTTTAAAGATCTGCCTTTGATAAGCAGTTATCCATCCTACACAGTGAGAGGGACACTGTTTTGTTTGGACCGCTTCATGGCCAAGACAGTGGAGTGGGGGAATGGCTTTTGTTGTATGTGTTTGTGTGTGTGTGTGTGTGTATGTGTGTGTGCACCCTGTGTCTCCTTCCCCTGTCTCAACCAGAGGGGTAGGGTGACAGGTCGCGCGCAGCGCGTCGGAGTCCGGTGACGTGCACTCGCCTTGTCCTTTTCCCTCCTGTCACTCAAGCCCTGTCGTCAGAGGATGCGCGTGTCTTGTGACAGGCCCAGGCCCTGTGTGGGCCATCTATAAATAAAGCCTCAAGCTCCTACTTCTGCCTCCGCCACTGCCGCTGCTGCTGCTGCCACCACTGTATTGCCACTGCCACTGCCTCTGTTGATGGACTCCAGAGGATCTGTCTGGGGGGGGGGGGG
>JASCQY010000321.1:0-20299 GCA_030264315.1 Sardinella tawilis | reverse complement strand
TCTGATACCTATCGACAGCACTCGGCAGCCTCAGGCAACAGGGTTTCGGTTTGATTCACTCCGGAGAACTGCTTTAAATAAATTTGTCATGTTTGATCTCCAAATGTCACACAGCATCTAGTTTTACCACCCTTATGTTTCTTTGATGAAGGAAAGGGTAAGAGCTTAACCAGCAGAAATAGCTTGCTGTTTGAAGAGAGAGAAAGAGAAATGCATCAGTTTTACAAGAAAAAAACATTGTGAAATTACATGACAAACAGATGGCAGAAATACTGAAAATTACATTTATTTTCAAACAAAATCATTCTTTAAACATAATTATTTGTTCCCAGAACAGATATTTACAATTCAGACATGCCATGAAGCTCTGAAACCTACTGGTTATCTAGAAGTGTCCAGATACCACTTCACGTGTTATTATCAAGGCTGCCCATCCAAGACGTACAAGCTCTTTTACATTCTATGGTCAGGATACAAAAATAGCTGGTTGGATGGTAAACCATGTTCATTGGTTTCAGTGTTGTGTTGATGTTGCACAATGTCAACATATCTGCCATACTGCCATCTCATTCACAAACTATGATCTCTGTTCATCAAGTTATGTTTGTGTGTAATGGATAACCACAAAGATGGAACTTACACCTGATTACATACTACCTTTAACATATACGAGGCCAAGATGGCGGCAGCTGGTCCCGTTTCTTCAGCTTCTCACAGCATATCCACTTTAGCATAAAGGGAAAATAAAATCGCCAAATGAAAACAGTCCTCATAGGAAAAAGTGATGTTTCAACAAAAGGGGCTTTTGCTTGCTAAGATCAATTTTCTGTTTTTATGCATTTTTTTATGTTATACATTTTTTGGTGTCAAACTTGACAATTACATAAGAAAAGTCTTTTGTGAAACATCACTTAGATTATATTTATGCTAACAATCTTGTTGATTACTAAGTCCTCACAGCAGCAGGCATTCATACATACATAAGTATTTACAGGAACATGAACCCAAATCCGAATTTGCAAATAGCAAACAATTAAAAAAAATGATAGAACTCAAAATGAACAAAAACAGGCTAGTGCTGCATTTCATTTAAATCAAATAGTTTCTATCCCTTGACTAATGAGCGTCTGCATCTCTCAAGGAAGGAGTGGGGAACGTACATCGGTTTGTGCCGTCCTCTCATATCTCGACTGCAACCACGGAGCCCAGAAATCAGCCTCATCCTGGGTAGCAGGCAAGCACCTAGGAAAAAACTGTCAACAGGTTTAGCAGTAACTTGCATTTAAAGCAATACATTTGTCAAATTTCAAAAACATGCCATTGGTGAGTGCACACACACACAATAAGCACTTTTTTTTTCATTTATGTCCCCGCATTGTGCACGTAATCATCTACTGAGTTCCGCCTTATGATGGCTAGAAAGATATAGATTGTACTTGACCCTACATTTTAAGTGTTGCACTTGCACTTTCAGCACATTTAGTGCAGAATTCCACAGAGACATGGTCCTTGTCCACATGCAAACAGACACCACCAGATGTTTCTCCTTCTTCTGTCTTCACCCTCTTTTTGGGTATAGCATAGTCGTGGTCATTCTTCTCTGAACCCTGGAAAAGTGAAGTAGAAAATTTCATGCCGTTCACACCGCTCAATCTAGATAACAGTTGGCCTAACATGCTGTCGTTGGCCAATACGGCTCTCAGATACCTAGTCTCATTTTCCAACTCTTCCACTCGCTTGTTCAAGTGTCCATTTTCTTGCTTTAGGACCTGGTTTTCTGTTGTCAGCGAACCAACTTTCTTCTCCAGGCCACAGACGTATTCTTTTTTCTTAAGGCGATTAATTCGGGCCGCTATTGCATTCTTGTTTATTCCACGACATGAGACCTCTGATAGAGCTTGGTCTGTTGACTTTCTCTGTGAGGTCTGCATGGACCCAGCCTCTGAGAAGGGTTGATCTTTGGAGCTGCCATCTTTTAGCTCATGAAATGGGCCAAGATCTTCAAGAGCAGGGAGTGCATCCCGATCAAGCATCCAGTTGAAATCTTCCAAGCCAAACAACTCCAGGTCGTCACTCAAAGGAGAGCTGTTGCCCTCAAATAAAATGTTTGTGTTAGCACCTTCCTCAACTGGTAGTGTTTCTTCCACATCCGGGACATCAGGCTTATGCAGCTGTACTCCTACAGTGGGGTAGGAACTGTTTAAAGACCTGCCTCTCTTCCTGGTCATCATTTTCATCTTTATCCAGGCCTTCCTTCAGAGACCACGTCAAGTATTAGTAGCAGTGATCTAGAAAGACAAATGAGATAAAAAAGATTAGGGTTCGTGAGAATTACTCAAGTTCATAGCAATAACTAACCATCACGAGTCCAACAAACTGTCTCTGCAATACTAATAAAACCTCTTTGAAACACAAAAGCAGGATCAGCGATACCCTATCATATAACCTTGAGTCATACACCACAAATCAGAGACACCATTTTAAAAAAACGTAACAGTACAGCAGAAGGTTGCAACCAAACGTTTACGTTGTCACACTGTCGACAGACAAGTCATCGTTATATAACTAGATAGAATTGCTAGCTGATAAATATAACACGAGGTATGAGAATACCAAATCAGACAGAAGGGAAAGAAGACTTCGGAAATAGTCTTTCCAAATGCATTCTGCACTATGCATTTTAGTGTAAAAACTAACTTATTTTGTTCTTAAATTGAGCCAATTGTTTCGCGCGCAGGCCAACGCTAGTGATCATCGGCTAAGCTAACGTTAAAGACAAAGACCTCGGGCCAACATTGCATCCAGGTATAAGACTATAAATTCTATACATTTTTGCTGCCAAATACCAATTCTCTAAGACAAAATACAAAAAAATGTAGTTTGTCTTCTTAGCTACCCTCAGCTAATCTTGTGTTTAGGTAACGTTAACGTTAGCTAGTTATCGATAACGCATAGTTCCTCAAGCCATCGAAGTGTAAATCTCAAAAAATGATCAAAAGAGATAACGTTAACTTACCTAAAAAGGCAATCGTGTGTCCTAAACCAGCATTCCTCGGCAAGTTTCACAAAGAAACATATATATATATATATATATCTTATTATATATATTAGTAAGATACCTTTCGCTTCCAGACAAAACAATAGCTGACTCACTGAACTTTTTCCAGGACGAACAAACGTAGACCAAACGACAAATTACAAAATGGCGTAAATGCGTAGACCTCAGTTGAGATAAAAATGTGTGGATTTTTTACATCTGCCACCTAGGGGCATGGAAGAGAAACGTTACTGTCTCATGATGCAAGCAGAGCTGATGCAAGTCTACTCTCTTGATGTGGCCTAAAGTACAGTTCTTTTAGGCTACTGTGTCTTAACTTAAAGTGTAACTAACCCTATTACTCCACCCACTTCACATTTCTGAAAAAGGCTTTCAAAATGGGTGGGGATGCTAGAGAAATTTGGAAGGGAGGGTTTGAAGAGGGGCGAAGCTGTAAGGGCTGACAAACTTAGAAGAGTGCGGCAGAATCCACCTCAACTTCTTGTAATTGGAAAAAACTTTACTTAGTAAATAGCAAAAACGTAAACTGCTGACGATCTCGGGACATTCATACAATTTCCAGCCATTGCTTGGCCATATGAGGGTTGGAAGAAAAAGCCTGAGGTGCTCTCTAGCTGCGGAATGCACACCTGCAAACGATGATGATTTTGTGTCAATCTGGGAATGAGTGCTGCAGACATGGCTAATCACAGGTAATTTCAGGGCAGCAGGTGTGGGGCGTTTCATTCCTTATATGTGACAAACCTCCTGATGTTGAGTCGAATGAAAAGTGCAGCTCAACATCTGTATGGACCAAAATGTTATGGCATGTTTCAAACTATAGAGGGCGCGGAGAGCTATTTTTCTCATGTAATGCCACAAAATTACATTTTTCTCTGGAAACACGATTTTCGCAGATATTAACCCTGGTATTAGTGTGTTTCACCATATATAAGTAATTTCATTCAACAGCTCGAAAAACACATTTTGGGGTGCAGTTACACTTTAAATGTTGAGCCGATAATAATGTAATGTAAGATATATTGATAGCAAATGCGAGGGATATTTTTTTTACTTTATCTTTTTTTACTTTACCCAGTCCAGTAGTTGTTTTCTAAAAGAAATCAGTCTCCTCAGCAAACACGCAGTAGATCATATGCAGGAAAAATGGACGAACAGATCCATAGGTTGGTTGGTTTATTTCTCTTTAAATTTTGTACAATAATATATTTGGAAAAAATATACACTTTTGTGAATATTACAATTAAATCATTTCTCAAACATGTCATTTGATACCTGTTTCAGATGTGCCCTCAAATTTCATGAAAACACTTCATTTTCTATATGTTGTGCAGTCTTTCTTTATACAAATATGATAAATAAAATAAAATTTAAGTGAACATATTTTGTCTAAAATAACTGAAAATACACTTTTACCACAATGTTCAAAAATAGGCCTAATTTAAGGTGACTTTATCTTGCCATGCTTCTTGCCATCATTAACATTCTTAGAGGTAATACATCTTCCACCCATTCACCTGGAGAAATCATCATTCGGTTCCACAATGTTGCTTCAACAGCTGTGGAGTCCATCCAGTCAACTTCAGAGCCATAGCTTTTACCTTCATAAAGACATACGACATACTTCAGAAACCAAAACCATTTTCCTTAAACTTGCCTACCACATCAGTGCAGTATAAGCTGTGGATGAATCATAATTCTGTTTGGGCTGATTGAACATGTTATTAGTAAAGCCAAAAAGGTCAAGTCTCTCACCAGTTCCGAGGCCCAGCCTCAGACCTCCCAAGAAATGATTATTAAGCCTGTCATGGTCCCACACAGTGAGCTCCACACAGGCCTCTTGAAGGTCCTCAGGTTTGAAACCATCATAAACCATAGTGTGATTAAACACTGGATCTGCCGTTTTCTTCGCCACCCGTGTCTTCTGTCGGCTTTTCCTGCTCGCATCAGGAAGCACTGTGCTGAAACACACATTGACACATCAGTTATCCTGGTGAAATAAACGTGCAAAATGAGAGGAGCTACAGGAGTCTTCATAAGCCAGACACAAAATTGTTTTACCTTTGCAAATAAAATAGAACAAATTATTAGCCTGGCTAACACCAGCCTAAATCTCAAGTGAGATTTAGTCTGGGGACCACCTATACATTTTCTTGTACGGGATTTCAGTTTTCGTTTGTTCAAAAGTTCGCTTATCGTCTTGTCATCTCTCCCCGTTGTGTGATTGCTTCCCAAATTCATGCGAAAATTTCGGCCATGGTCTCCAGGCTGCCATGCAGTTCGGAACGAGTGCGCAAGGCAGCATGGGTATTCCCAGACTAACAAATTATAGGTGCTACTGTATGTAAAGGCCTGTGCATTCATGTAGTCCTTCCCACAGAACATTTCAATGGGTGATTATTTAAATGTACAACTTCATTTTGATACAACAGAGGTGAGACATTTTGGATACATACCACTTAACAAAAGGATCAATGATTACACCTCTTACAACAGGCAGACTCTTGCATTCCCTCACCCAGATTTGTACTTCTCCTGCCTTGGAAGCTCGCTTGCCTGGGAATTAAGAAACAGGAAACACATTTGCCGCCACTTGAGGGCACTGATTGTGGAGAGCACGACACATAAGAGAAACTATTCAGTAAAGTCATGACATCACATGTCAGCGCAAGACACAACAAGCAATGAATTCTGAATTCCATGCAAATGAGTTTGCTCAAGACGAGCTGCAATTACGTATATTGAATTTGTATAGCACATTTACGGCCAAAGTGCTTCACGATGAAAAGGAAGAAATGAAAAGGTTCCAATACCAATAGGAGAAACATCAAGACAAATATTAAACAACAGAAATAGGGCCATCATCCAGATACTTTTTTCTTATACCTTTTAGTATAAGTACCGTTCAGCTACAAGGAAAATATGTCTGTTAGATGATAACTGTTTTATCTAAATCTGAACTTCATTATAGATCCAAACATGTACGCAGAGGAGAAGTTTTGGTTGGCTACTTACTTTGTGTAACCTGTGGGAGGAAACGCAAAGCTACTCTCATTTCACCTCTCTGGTCAGTTGTTTTGGGGCGAGTGACAACCTGCACAGGTTAAAAAAATTACAGACACATGGACTGGTTATAAGACCATGCATTTACTATTCCTCATTTTGTTACAAAGACCATCGTGCATGTTTACCCGTGGTCTCAGCGAGTAATCCTTCATCTGAGTGTCGGAGATGTTCCACATTCTCAAATCAACATCCACCTCTCCGAGGAAACTATTTCTTCCAAAGTTGTCATTGTGCCATACTGAGAGGTTCAGTGTAGCACCTCTCAGAGTGTCAAGGGAAATCTTGTACTGAGAAGGTAGAACAATAAAAATCAACACAGCCTTTCTCTAATGAATATTTAACCGATTACAACTGTATGTTACAAAATCTACTGTATGATATGCAGTGTTCTATGTTAAAGACCATTTTTCATACCCTTAGGATTTCATTGAAGGTAGGATTCAGTGTCTTCTTTTTTACACTTGTTTTCCTCTTTCCCAACTTTGCTTTATCAGGTAAAAGGTAACACTTAACATACCTACATTGGAAAGAACAAGATCACACAACTTGTTGACATTTTTCATTCATAATAGCAAAAATTGGCTTCACCTTTGGTAATATGGCATCCATCTAATTATGAGTAACAAACAAACTTTTAAAAAAGGCTGAAACCATTTTTGCACATCTAAAGTGAAAAACATCAACAGCCTTTAGACCTTGGACTTTATCAAATCAATGTGCTTACTGTACTATCAAATAATTCATAAGATTACACAGCTTAGCAGTACTTACGGATCAGAACGGTTTCTTTTTGGCTCTCCCACTGCCAGATCTCGGCACTGGACAACAAAGATGTGAAACTCCCCCAACTTCTCCACATAGTTCATGGCAAACTGTATGGTCCCTTTTACGTCAACGTTGCCAATGTCCCCACTGCAGACACTCATGACGCTACCGCTGACCTTACAAAACCACACAACACATGCGTTTAGACATTCATTTTAGACCTCTTCTGATCAATATGCATGTGTGCATTATGGCCCCCATAGTATTTTTGTCAAAATATACCAGTTAGTTAATCTGACTGTATAGATTTAGCCAGTGTTAGGAACGTGATAGTGACGACATACAGAAGAAGACATTGATGCCATGCCAGAACTGAAGCTATGGTTAGTGTGTGAGCTCCTCTTTTGTGGTCTGTGTACTGAGTAAAAGCTGCTCTCTGAGGTGCAGTCACTGTCTTTGTCATCATTCTGTGAGGTGGCATAAAAACACAAAATTCAGTTAATTCAAAAAATCTTATACAGTCATTGTCCTCTCCATGCTCCCTTTAAAGCCAAAGTAGATTTTGTGCATGGTTAATAAGTCAAATTACAGGTTACGATTCCCTTGCGTCTAATGGTAAGATATGCGTGCATGCTATTAAAAATGTTGATATTGATCTTGGAATCACATTCTAATTAGGCCTACTGATAGGTTGTTATTAGACAATTTGTGAGAAGTATGTGACAGAGTGCTATTACAGTATCAAATAGCAAATAGCAGTGAGAGCATATTATGAAATCATTCCACACAGTAACTTGAAGTAAATTATTCCAAGTTCTACCAAAATTTTTGAAATTAAGAATGAGATCCTATCCACAAACTGTTTTTAATGTGGACACATTTCCATACTAAATAAAGGTACAAAGGTTGCCCATGTTGCCTATGTTCTTTTGTATTTGTCTGTGGACTCTTTGCTACCTCTTGCTGTAGAAACGCAGGAACTGATGCGCTCATCCTCTTCATCTGCTCTGGGTCTGGGGGAGAGCTCGGCGAGGAGGGCACTGCAGAGACTAGGGGAGAAGAAACACAACAAACAGTAGCTGGACTCCATCTCTAACCTTGTTCATATGCAGTAGGCCTACTAGATTTGGATCAGATTGGATAGTGCACATCTTGCAAAGGTTATTTCATAGTAAAAGTTGTAAATACATACAGAAGATAATATAATTCACTAAATCCAGCAATGACAGGCTCTGGCTATAGGCTATGTGTGAAAGAGAGCAGATTTTTGGCCAGCATGTATCTGCCATGAATGTGTTACTGAGTTAAGGCCAAAGTAGTTAAATTGAATACTGACTCCGCTCCAACCCTCTCTGGTCATACTGGTGATAATTATCAGTTATCAGAGACAAGAATACTGTGCAGGTCTACTATGAATACTAGGCCTGCTGCCTTTTCTTTGCCTGATAAGCTGTGACACTCCCATACTACCCTGTGACTGTTATGTAACTAAGGGAAGGATAATACAATCAAAAGAATCTACCATCATCTGCACTAAGCATTAGATCACTCCTCTGGTCAGACCTCATTCTTTCCTCTGCTGGTGAAAGATAAGACAAAGCATATTCAATTAAAAAGGAAAAAGCAGCATTGTTAGCATAAGTTAAAAAAAAGCTTCATGCTAATACAATGTAGGATCAGTCTTCAAAATATGACATTTGCACTTTGACATTCAGTAGAAAGTCAAATGGCCATTTCATTATGTAATGTATGTATGCATGTATGTACTGTACGAAGGCCATGTATGTGTATGCATTTATCTATCTATCTGTCTGAATCTATGGCAAAGGATATGTCACAAATGTGATTATTTCCAGAGCACTTACGGGCCGGCATTGTTGTAATGTCCTCCAAGCTTTTCGATAAAGACATGGGTCTTGAGGCTCGTTTCAGCATGGTCCGAACAGGGCTTGTATCCGGGCTATCATCTGACAAAGACCACGAATCATCAAAAATAAAAATATGATTGTAATAACAAACATTTTTACATAGGAGAAGATTACCCCTTGAAATGTTCTATGGTCATGTGAAACAGCATTTTGGTAAAAAGTCATTTGGCAATCAATATACAAACCATAATCATAACATGATCTATTTCAGGTGTTTTTTTCAATCATTAAGGATTCATGAAGGAGTAAGCACCACATATCAGGTATGGACTGATTCATAAGTATTAAATTTAATAGACTGCTTGAATATTGACATTAGCAAAACAAATAATCACCCTTCTACACACAGAAAAGTTGCTGATGCTACAGTTGAAACCACTTGTGAATAAAGATTCCCACATGTTTACTTCCTTCGTATTTACCTTAATATGATTAGGGAACAATTGTTTGTTTTAATCAGTAGGTAATCATTGTGAGTAAAACTGGATTGGCAGGATTGTGTGTTCTCTACTGAATAGAAGTGGAAGCTCACAGGCTGAACTTGCCCAGGAGTAAGACCATGGTTCAGGTGTGCTGCTTCTGGAGGAGCCCAGGTCCACTGAGCTCTGATGGGAGAGGTGGGACGGGGAGCTCTCACTACTAACTCCACCCATAACCTCCTGTCTGGAGATATCCTCCGTCAGGTAGCTGGAATTCTTGTCTGATGTGTCAGGGATTACTGGGACGTGCATCTGCTCTGGACTGCCACGGAAATGTCGACGGTCCAGAGAAGCTCCAGACCTTGCAGACTGAGGATGTGCTTCAGAGTCCTTTGTTACTCTGAATGTAATTCCAATCCTGTAGCCTCTTGCAGTTCTCTGGGCATCTTGTCGAGGACTGTTCTCAACTCCTTCGATGCTACCTGAGCTGGTTCGGCCTGTTTGACGTCCTGCAGACTTTGTGAGACATTTTGGGGTACTGTTTTCTAGAGGCAGAGCTTGCTCATCAGTGTGTGTTTCCGGTAGTCCCCCCTCAGATGAACCTCTCTTGGTTTGATATCGGGCGGTCTTTTGGTCGTCAATGCCTTTGAACTGCTCAGCTTGCGTCCGTTCAGGAGAAGGTTTTGTGCGCTTCCTGGAAGTTGTTGACTGGTCGTCTGATGTGATTCCCTCTGTTCTCTCTGCTCCAATATCAATAGCATAGGTTTTCAGCGGGGAGCTGTCAAGCCTCGTTTTGTATGATGATCGTCGAGGAATCTTTGACTGGCCTTTCGGACTATGGGCCACTGCTTGGCCTTTTTGTTGGCTGTTCACTGTGGATTTATCCATCTTCCAATTTTCGTCCGGATTTCTCCTTTGGCTGCTGGGGGTTGATTTGCCTATATTCAAATTAACAATTTGGTTCGGGTTTGTGGCATTTAATGATTTTGTCTCAGTTAATGGTGATGGTTTCTTGGTTTGTTGGAGTGAATCCGTTTGTTTAAGGGAATCTCTCATCCACTCAGATTGTGGTTTGTTTTCTGTCACAGTCTCTCCATCCTTCACAGACAGCATGCTGTGGCTGCTATTCTCCCTGCTCAGAGAGGAAGTCATCGCATCTTCTCCGTCTTGATGTGAGTCTGAGACAGCTGTTGTTTGAATGTCATGCTGAGGGGCAAGGAGCCTTTCTGTAGAGTCTCCTGGACATGCCTCTTCACCTTGCTCAGCTTGCCTATCAGTCATGCCCTTTTCTTTTGTGACACTAAGATTATATTTCATTTTCTCTTCCTCCCAAAGGGCTCTAAGATTTTTGATAAGAATGGCCTTACCCTCCTGTAGACTTAAAGCCAATTTCAAAGGTGGGATGTAAGCACTAGTGTCTTGTGCATTCTTTGTGTTCAATGATGGGAGATACGTGGGAACTTTATTTTCTTGATGAGCATCAATACTGTCAGCTCCCTGCAATGAGCCTCCTAATTTCTCATCCTTCACTGAACTAATACTATAATTTGTGGAGGTTCTTCGCTCATCCGTCCGCTTAACAGAAATGTCAGATTTTCCATGTTCAAAGCTTATGTGCTGCTCCTTGTCATGATTTTCTAGACTCTGTGTATTGTTCATATTGACTGTGGTGTAGTCAAAATGGGAAGGTTTGCTTTCACCATCCTGCTTGTGGACATTGAATAATTTATAGGTTTGGCCATGTTGTCCTGCCTTGTTTTCAGATTCGGTTCCTGTATCACCTTCTTTCCTGCTTAGAATATAAGCTTCCCTACATGCGCCTCCCTTGGCTGATGCAAATGATTCTGTTTGGTCACAATTCTCTTTCAAGTTATACAGAGTTCGCTGACTGGTTGAGTTAACAGAAATACCTAGTCCCTCGTTTTCGCTCCTCATCTCCTCCAGAGTTGGTTCTTCTGATTCTTCGCTCAACACCAGCGGTTCTTCTCTCAACACCAGTGGACCATCTTGACATGAAGCCCCCTTATTCTCATCTGGGTAAGATACTTCATCTTCAGCTGATGGAACAGCTTCAGAGCTACCTTCTTTGACCTCTGCTCTTGAGAAAAGTGCTAAAAGTCCTCTCCTTGGCTTTGGAGAAGGCTTCGGCATTCTCTTGCTTTCAGATGAATTGGACTCCTCCGATGACTTACTCTTTAAGACAGTAGTGCATTCGTTGTCTTTGCTTCCTTCTTCCATGTCATGTCTCTTTTCAAACCTACTAGAGCGACCTGAGCTCTGGCTGAACCAGTCAAGTACCTTAGCAATGGAGTGACCCTCTTCCTCTGTTAGCTTAGGGGCTGGGCTCCCTGGCCACTGCTCTGTGGTCTTACCTGTGTCTGGCACAGTGGTATGGAGGCTGGACACCTCACTTGCAGGGGGCTCAGTGACACTACTGTGCACACCTGTCAAAAGGAGAGATGATATGGCACTGTAAGTTACTTTATCATAAACAGTGATAGGGTCATACTACAAACAATCCTGTAACACTATGTTGTATAATAACAAAAATGTACAGAAATGTTTGTTGCAATAGAGAGCATAATGTTAAGTTAATTTAGCATATCCCTTGCAGTCCCAAGTCACTAATCACCATTGACAAACATGTCAGGAGATACATGTGTAGACGTGCACATGTATCCATGCAGCATGCAAACAAAAGTTAGTCAGAAAGGTAAACCACAGATTAAGAAAATCACCATTGACCAAGAGGTCTGTAAAGCTTGATTCACATTAACAAACAAAAAAACCTATGACAAACATAGAGATCAAGTTGCAATTTAAGAGGATCTGAATCCAGAGACTGATTGATTGATTATTGACTGGTTTGATGATTGATGGTGGTCCATCTCTATAAGGGAGTATATCCGAAGGTGCCTTACCAGTAGACCAAAGGGCTTCGCCTTCCTTACAGCCTGTTTGAAGAGAGCCCTCGGTGTTGTTCTGCAACTCACCTGTCTTCACCATTTCTTGTTTTACCACTTTACTGGCCCCTAAGTTAGAATCTTGAGGAGAGGATATGGAACTGATGGAAAGTTCTGGTTCAATCTTCTCCAATGTCTGTGAGAAAAAGGGGTCATCACATTCCTCTTGGGGGCTACTGAGGCCTTCGCTGCTAACATCGTCGCTGCTGATGCTTGTGTCGGACTTGTCCGTCTGGCTCTCCTCGGCATCTGAGAGAGCAACACTGTCGTGGTCCAGGAGGCCATGTTCACCCAACTCTCGGCCATTCTGTAGCGCCGGGCTCCTGCCCCTGACAATACCCGAGAAGCGGACATGCCTCCTGTCCAGCCAGCCCCCTGAGCCAGACCCAGAGCTGTGTGAGTATGGATGGGCAAGGGGACTCAGAGGTTCAGCCTTGTGGGGTGATTGGGGCGGCAAGGAATCATTGGAACTGCTGCTACTGCTGCTGATGGAGTTATGCTTCAGGATTCCTCGGGGGACGGGAGTAACACCCTGTTTACAGGAAAGCCCATTCCTGTCTACAGACGAGTTCCGGGAGATGCGCAAAATTCTTTTTCTTGACACAGGCTTATTGGTGTTCAGTATGGTTTGATTAGTGTGTGTGACTATGGGGCTCTCATAAGGTGGAAGTAACTCTGAAAAAAGACAACAGTGATGGGGGACAACATGGTATGGACACAAAGCAGTAACACAACACCTAGGAGAGGTGAATAAATCAAAACTGATTTAGAAAGGAGAGACCGGATTCATACTGTATGTCAGTAAGGGTCATATGATGACAACATCAGGGTATATTAATGTAGTTAATACAGTTAGACAAAAGACAAGATGAAGAAGCCGTACAAAATGGGCCATTTTTAGAATAAATGACCGCCCACCTTAACTCAACTTTTAAAAACAACAACAATACTGTAGATATTTTTAGTGTTCACATTCCGTTAATCTATGGGAAGTACAGACTAGTCATGCATGGCAGCTTACTGCCTTAGTCCAGGCTAAGGGTACATGCCTTCCAGTGTAATCCATTCCCAGCTATGCACTTAAATTTGCATACCATTAGATTTTTCGGAGAAAATCCCTGCAGACCTACTACTCAACACTCATTAGTTCAGTTATCACAAAATCTATTGTTTACCTGAGTATCATTGTATAAGCAAATCCATGTTTCAAAATGTGAGGACTTCGGCACCATGGAATTCTATACTGAGGCTTTGTCCAACATCTTAATAGAAAATATGGCTCTAAAGCTTTCAGTCTTGTGAACGCAGATGCATTAACACATTTAACCGCCTCTACGCCATTACCAAAGTCACAGGAAAGTGAGCATTTCTGTTAAGCATGAGGTGAAAGCAGAGTGACCCAACATGCAAAGCTGCAACAGCATGTTCATGCAAACAGATATTACAGACTCCAGTGCCAAGGCCAGTGGCATGCTGACACAGGTCTTTAAATGGGATCAGTTTCGACTTACTTATGTATGCAAGGAAAATACTTTGTTTCAAATTCCCAACAGAAACACAAGAACTCCAACAGAAACACAAGAAAGGGTTTAGAATAATATGATTTCAGCCATATACTATTACTACTGTATACTGTATGTTATACAGAATACTATTCCAACAGTATACACATTCTTTGCCAACGTCAAAGAGGAAAAATTATTATGGCAAGATTTTTTGTCAGATTTTACACAAAGTGTCAATATAAATATCTATACAAGACATTTAAAGTGATGGTTCTGAGTAATTCCAATCATAGCGCTGTTATACGAGCTTGGTCAGTGCTGTCGATAGCAAGTAAAGCAAAAGAATTTGGAACAACATAGACCAAATAGCGAACCAGCTTATATTAACTAAATGGAGCATGGAAAACAAGTGAAAGTGAGCTTGCTTGCTCCATTAAGTTCACCACTCTGTCTGTGTTGTTCTAAATTCTTTTGCTTTCACTGCTATCAACAGCAGTCACCAGGCCTGTATAACAGTGCTGTGATTGGAATTACTCCGAACCATCGCTTTAATGACACGTAGTGGTATGTTTGTGTGATATGCATTTTGCATAAATGTTTCATTGTAGATGTCTTACCCCCTGCTAGTGGTTTAACTGCTTGTGTTGTGCCATTGGACACCTGCTGGCTGCCCTCGTTGGGAGAGGTTATGGATGTGGATTTATTGTTGAACGGATTTAGTCTTTGCTGCAAAAAAAAAATGAACCACAAGAGTGTTAAGAGCTGGTAATACGCTGAAGTGGCTGTTATGCATTTCATTTCACACATGGAATACAAATGGTTTTCTCATAGTTATCACTTCATACCTTGATCTGGGGCTGAACAGCTGGTTTCAACACATCAGGCTGACTTTCTGATGACCCAGTGTAATCCCTGCTGAAACAAACCATGGGATGCTGCATGTCACCAATGTGATTTAACAACAAACAACAGAGACAAAGCAAGTGTTGGATGTTTATGTTTTCTCAAATCCTGAAACATCAACAGTGCTTTAAGTTTTAAGGCCATAATCACATTGTTTGGAATAGTTGAGTAAGTACAATATTTATGAATTTATTTAAAAAAATAAGAGAAAATGTTGATTTGTGTTTGATGTGAAGCTTAATTCCTTTCGCTGTGAAAGAGGAAAACAAGAACATGTGAGAGTTGACCCCAGAAGATTAGAGAACACATGAGGCCTGAGTCTCCTCTGCCTGTCTGGCAGCAGCCAAGCACTGATCCTGCTCTCACGGGAAAGGGTTTCCCCAGCGGTCTGCTGACCCCCTCTTCACAAGCACTGCAAGCACTCTTAACATGACGATTCACAGGATACTAACTAAGATGGTCTTAATTGGCATTACACTCCAAACATAGATCATGGTTTGATGAATGATATTGCTAGATATTCTTTAGCTGAGATCTAATGTCAGATGGACTTTGAACATACAGCCTAAGGCTTGCTATTTCCATGTACAATCTTGGCTAATTGAAGTAATGGACGGATGTAGAGCTTTTTTTGTTGGAAGAGGAAATGGGTTGGTACAACACTTTCCCTAATCAAATTCAGAGACATTCCAAACTTTTCCAAGGAAGAACTTGGAGCAACCCAGTCAGAGAGGGCAAATTCAGATGTAATCTCATGCTGATTCTATGTACATGTATACACATATTTTGTAATAAGTTATGAATCAACCTTGTTATTGAGACAATACATTTTCAATCAAAATTTCTTTGATTTCTTTTGAAGAAGACAGTAAGCAAAGCATACTATAACCATTCAGGAGGCATTCAAAGAGGCCAGTCTGATGTATTGTGTATCTTCCTGGCTTCAGTAACTTTATATACCTGCTCCCTAATTTAATATGTGGCAAAATGCATTATATACATTTTATAACATGAAACAGAGTTGGCCTTTGAGAATGTATCTTTTAGGTTTGATAGGCTGAATTTCGATGTTACTAACTTTTGACAAAACCCATTTACTGTATGTTGTGATGAAAACCCGCATCCAATGACATTCAGGCACAATCTTTTCTGTGAAATTTCATATAAAAGAACTTATCTGTGACACACTGTACATGATGTGCAGGGGTGTGTACAAATCTGCAGTTACCTCAGATTTTTGGGTAGTGCCTGTGGTTCATCAATGAGAGCAGAAAGCTCAGGAGGGATGAAGACGTCATGATTTCCACTGGTCACAAAACTGGGTTTCTCAGCCCACATCTTAGACAGCTCAACTGCAAGTATATATTTTTTTCTCAAGTCAAACAGCAACACCAAGTAGCAAACACTTAAATTGAAAGCCAAAACACATTCCAACATGTAACACACTAGGTCTTAAAAGAGATGTCCAAAACATAAATAAAACTCAAAGTCAGGTTCACTCACATACTGTCACAGGTTTTCTCTGCCTGATGGAGGCCCGGATGATATCTGACCCATGGATTCGGTCCCTGTGCCTCTGTGACTTTGTCTCATAAAACCACTCACCAGTCATGTATTTCAACTTATTCTTGTCACACATAGTCTTCTGCAAATCTCTAGGACAGTAAGGGGTGATACAAAACATTAGGCCTAAGTCCTTTCTATAGAGTAGCTACATTTTCTATTACTCCATGAGAACTGAGACTGATTATTCTTTTTAGGATAAATCTCGTGCACCACCAAGGAACCACACTCCTAACCTCTGCAGATAAGTTTCTGCTAACATCTCCATGACTGTAATATGGTCGCTTTTAGGCTGTAAATCCACTTTCAATTGAAATTCTATTAAGGGCTCAAGAGTTTCTATTTTTAAAACTGCATTACATTACTGTTCAACAGTAAGCATTGCACCACCATATGCAGGATTTTCTCTGGAAAGACTGTCTGCCCTAATTCCATTAACGTCGGGGCAGACAAAGACATCAAACAAAAGTACATGAACAAAACAAGATAAGTTAATTATCTCTCTGTGAAATTCTGCCACTTCAATTTCCAGTGGAATAATTATGTTATGCCAAAGATGTAACATGTGACAATTTCCCATTCATAACAAATCTACACATTCAGCATTTCAACCCTTACAATGGGAAACAATATAGCATGATTTTTTTTTTAGTTTAGTACAGTATACTATGTTAATTACTCCTCAATCATTCCTCGAGAACTCCTCACAGAATACTAATAATTTGCACAGTAACTGTTAGATAGCAATATGGCATTTTCTGATACCTACAAAAACAACGAGCCTAACTTCTGGACAGTCCGTTCTCCAATGCAAGTTATGCATGTTCTGACTTACTTAACCCGCTGATCCTCAACTTTCTTCAGATCAGCGTCTCTCTTCAGCACAGTCATAATCATCTCCTGCTCCTCCTCGGTCAGATAGCTCAGGTCTATCATGGTTGCTGTTAGAGAGCCAACCGCTGTATTCCTGTGGAGGATCCTTGCAGTCTACAGGACGCAGCTCTACAAATGTGCCTGGGAGGAGTGCCACAGCCCTGGTGAACTCAGAGCACAGACTGAAGTCAAACAGCAAAGCTTTCACAGCTCTACAGGTGCCAGGTTGTGATTTCCATTGTCTCAGTATCGCAGCATCAATAAAGAAGGAAATTCACACCAGAGGGGGAAACCTGTAGAAAAAAAAAACATCAAATAGCTGGTCACAACCATAAATATAGAAACAACTCACTTAGTTTAATTACGTTAACACAATGAAGAGAAATAACCACCACAAATATTTAACCTCAACCATGTTGAGAAATGTCAGAGATATCAGATTTTCAGAAGTCCACTCCAACACCCCTAGAGCTTGTGCATCTAAAACTGTCGATGAGCATTTGGCATGAAACATTTGTTTTTTCACCACACATTCAATACTCTTTCAATAAAACAAACACAGTAAACATCTTCTGATTTGCACTAAAACTCGGTTTAACTAGTTTTGGCAATTAAAAACTGAGGCCTTGGAAGTTGTTTTTTTTTTGGGGGGGGGGGGGGGATTGGGGGGGGCATGTGACAAGACATTGTCAGCTGACTATCAGAGGATGTGGAAACTGGATTCTTTGATAAACATTTGGAATCTCGACTAAATGCCTCTTTTATACCAAAATCACATTAGGCCTAATTCAAATTAGCCAATGTCTCCTTGCAGCATCATTGTGAACATCTTGTTTTGTTTCTTTGAGTCTTGGTTGTAGCATGAGAGGAAAAGAGTCACATCAAACAAAAAATAAACTTGTCTGCAATCATGAGTTTGTTTTTTTTCACATAAAAATTATGAATGTTTATGGCTTTGTAACGCAGACAAACAAGAGACTTATCATATTATACAAATCAGACTTATCATTCAGAATTATTGTTGACCATATTTCAGCAGAAAATGTAATTAATTCAGTGAATGTGCAAAGTGCAACTTATTACTGTTTACATGTATAACTAAATATGTTTATTTTATATTAATATGACTTTGAATATGCATATGAAATATGGTTATATTTTTGAAGCAAATTGACCAGCACTCTCTCTACAAGCAAACAAGGAAATATTCTTTCATGTTGAGAAACCTGTTTTTTTTTTTTTTTCTTTTTGACTTCCTTTACTAATGCGCTTCCTTGAGAAAGTTCCAGTGACAAATTATGAGCAGCAATAATACCACGGAAGGATATTGCCTTGTTTTTGCATAACTTTCCTTGTGCAATCCTCTGCAGCCAAACATTCAGTCAACATTTCCCATTGAATCAAACTAGTTGCATGATAATGGCATGATAATGCAAAAACTTTTTGACTGCTCATGAACAATCAGTAGTGCAAAATCCTGAATGAAACAGCCATAATAATGTTTGCGTGAAAAGGAAGTGCAATGTAGTAGGCCCACTGTACACTTTGGCTTTTGTAGGCTATACCAAAGCAGGATCAAATGAGCTATGCTAATCACAACAATTCACATACTACTGTACCCTAACAGACAAGACCAAATAAGATAGTTCATCATTAAAGGTGATCCATTCCCCAACTCATCATTGGAGCCATCTGGTTGTTAGTCATTTCCTATTCCAGGCAATGACATAATATTCAAGTGCATACATGTTTCGCACCTCCAACAAAAAGGCCCTTAAGAACAAATAAGTTTAAGGTCAGATATGCTGCCACAGACAATATGCAGAATACAATTTGTCTTATGAAAGTATGGCAAGCGTTGTAATGTTGAAGTGTAAACAAATTGTCTCTATGCAACTCTCCATGTTGATCCACCCTTCATCAAGTTCAAGTACAATATGCTCGGGTAAAAATACCCTGAGTTTCTTATGTGGGGGACAAGACTGCACATGTGAAGAAAGCAAAGTCCTCCACATGAAAAGACAGAAATTCCACCATAACAAATTGTCACTGTGCTTTAACACAACTGCACAACTGTGAAATCGATGGTCTGAAGTTACAGTAGGCTATTAAATTTGGTAACGTTTTCTTTCATGAAGGCTGTAGACTAGCCTACTTTTAAATGAGATCACCACTGTCTCCTTTCCCATACCGACAATACAGTGAAGTAGGAAACAGCTGAACTAATGAATGTAAAAAATGACTTGCGACTGGTGCTGTCCTATCAAAGTTAGAGTAATGTATACTTTCTAACAGGCCAAGGCCTATTCATAATACACAGTTAAGAAAAATATATATTCAAGTTTGTTTACCGTTCCCGTGCCACATCCATCCACTTCGGACCTTTGCCTGAGACTGCCCGGACTCTAGATTATCCCCCCAGGGCACGAGGCTGACCGTGAGTGACATGGGAGGGATTTGTCCAGCACAGAAAAATCAACATTGCCCTCTCACTGTCGTTCAGAAGTAAATTTCAGCATCTCTGTGCGTGTGTATGTAATTTAGCCATAATGTTTTCTCTCTCTCATAGTAGTCTTTGAAACAGCCTTTAAAACTTTAACACAGGCTTTACTATTCAACGCAATTTATGAACTGATATGTAGCCTATTATAATGAACAACGTCCCCAAGTTATTTAAGTTGTGCAAAAAAATCACACTTACCTTAATTTGTGGTACATTTCTAGTTTAGGGGTGGGCTAGGCATGACACAGCTTCCTTATAAAAATAAATTCCAAAAAATATATAAAAATGCGGCACCCTCTTGCGTTCAGGTGAAATATAACCTATGAAAGTGGACCGCCCTATGGGTGATTGATTCCAACAGGCGAGCGGACTCACAAATACTCGACCGTGCGCACGGCGCGCCTCTACGGAGTGTATGATAAATAGGCCTCGTCCATATGTTGTCGCGGGTACACTTAGGCCAATATTAGGCCTAGCCTAATATTAATTCTTAACTCGAAACTGTAAGTCTGATTAAATATGCTGTAGAAAAGTAATTCATAAAAAATAAATAAAAACTCATAACTTCAAGGCAGAGGTGCGCAAAGTGCCAATGCGACAAAACCACAAAATGTATTTTCTTGTAGGCCTAATGACAACAATCTTGGGCTACATTTGTAGCCTACAGCCCGACAGCCCTAGCCTAGCACGCCATCCTATGTTCTCCACCAAAAGATTTTGGCTCCGCACATAGTCTAGCCAAAGCAGCCCAGC
>JASCQY010000318.1:10087-21713 GCA_030264315.1 Sardinella tawilis | reverse complement strand
TCACTGGTTGCTACTGTAGCGTTTGCTGAATAGGTTTTGCATAATTCCCGGCTTCTCTCTCTCTCTCTCTCTCTCTCGCTCTCTCTGTCACACACACACACACAGGTGTGGGGACAGGCGTGTGGTGAGCGCGTTCCTGGGGAGCGAGCTGGTGGAGTGGCTGGTGCGAGTGGGCCTGGCGCGGGACCGCGGGGAGGCGCTACTCTACGGCTCCCGCCTGCATGAGGGCGGCGTGCTCCAGCACATCACCCACGACCACAGCTTCCAGGACGACGACATGCACTACCGCTTCACAGAGCGCCCAGGTGCAGCCCGCCAACGAGGCAACGGCGCTCTAAACACATATAGGGACGAAGGGGACTGACAGGGTTGACGACTAGACTTTTTTTTGTTTATTTGTTTGTTTTTTAATTGCTGCTCTACTGTTGACATACTACCTACATAAACTTGCATGTTCAGACAGGTACAGGTAAACATGCAGTTTTAAAAAACCAACAGAAAGGGAACTGTTCTTGTTCCTCCTTTGCTGTCAAGTGCATGATAGACAGAGGTCTTCTGAGCATACTGTATGATCATGAAGATCACTAACGCACACATGTACATACAGCATCCCATAACACAGCACTGCCTGCAAAGTTGATGTGAGATTATTTGCTAGGGATGGATTGTATTGCATTTTTGACTATCAAATCTAAAGACAACTTTTAAATGTAACCAAGTTCTATTCGAGAGATTATAGCAGAGAATACAGTGTTACTCTAAAATGACTTTTCACTAACATTTGAGTTATATTTATAATGAAACTTACAGTTTGGATGATGATGATGGCAAGTTATAAAGGAGTGGTACCTTCTTTCAAAGCAAAGCAGTAAAGAAAGTCTTTAATTTATGACCTCGGATAGATTTCAGTCATCTACGTTTCATTTCTTTGTGTCATATTTTGTAGTTGTTGTCCTTGGGAATGAGGGTGTAATACAAATTGTGTTGTACCCTTTGCTTGAACAGTGCTAATGCCATATTAGGTCCAGAGCTGTTTGAGGTCAGAGTGCCCCAAGGCATTTTTTCTGAGATAAGGCAGCATGATGAATGTACTGTGACCACAGCTACAGACCCAAAGCTGACAACAGGGACTCTCTTGCACTTTAGATGTCTGCTCACTGACTAGCCTCGAAACCCTTAGTTGCCATGTCTGTAAGAGTCAATAAAAATATTTTTATTAACCGTAGTACCCTGTCTCTCTGTGTACTCTGTAACACTCTTAAACATAGTCCCAAACTGAATCGCAATGCTAATTTCATTGAATTAATTTGGCAATGTAGTTGACAATAGATACATCTGTGTGTGTTGCCATGTCACTGTTTGTAAGACCATCCTTTGATTATTCTATGGCTAAGTGCACCTGGATAAGCATAACAAAGCGATGTCACCACCACAAAGGTAGACACTTTTATTTTCTGCAGTTCTATAGTGAATCTGATAGGTAACATTACTTTATTCGGATTTAACAAGGGACTGTGGTAAACCTCTCAGACAGTTGTGATTAGAGTCTTATGTATTTCATAACAGAGGACATAGGAAACCTACACACTTTAAGCCATAAGGCAGATTCGACATTACCTGTCTTTATCAAGCTAGCTGCAGACAACTGCAGCCAGCAATGCATTTTGGGTAAAAATGACTGAAAAATGACCAGTGGAACGGAAACTGTTTTCAACCCAGAGCACATTGCTGACTGCAGTTGTCTGCAGCCAATGCGATGAGGTCAGGTAATATCAAATTCGCCTATTGAGACATGCATCTCATTATTGACTCAGTTTAAGTGCTACAGTATTATTGCTCTCTGTATTACATGTATGTTTTTCACTTTAAAGTGCAACTCTAAGACCGATCAGAGTCCTTGGCAACATGAACAATTTTAACTTTTACTGTACACCTCTATCTCCTCCTCAACAGTTTTTGTAAACAGATGGACGACTACTGTGGGATCCTCAATTCCTCCTTTTAGATACTTCTCCATTTCTGCCATCTTCTTCTGCTCCAGCTCCTTCATGTTCTGCATGATCTTCTGCCCTCTCTCCTGTGTGGTGCCAAGAACAATTACAAATATAAACAATATAATTACAAATATAATAATACATTTTTTTAACCCTCCAGTGATAGGATATTTATGTTTTCACAGCATACTGTTAGGTGTTAGTTGAGTGTGCGCGAAGAGTGTGGACTGTCTAGGACTAGGACCCCTGAGGAGATACGCACCCTGGTGCTGTCAATTATGGCGGCCACCACCTCATGCTTGAGAAAAAGCGGGTGTTTGCGGTCAGGTTTGCTCTGGAAGCGAGGTTTCTTCTTCACTGGGTCGTCCTCTCCATAGCAGGGAGAGCAGGTGGGCTTCAGCTGCTTGATGTCGTTCACAAAAATGAATGGCTTGAAGACAGACCTGGAGATTAAAAAAAAAAAACAGACAAGAATGATTGTGTGTACAAATCTGCATGTATTGGCATTATTTTACATTCCCCTGTGGCAGAGGCGACACGGGGTTGGCAGAGGGGATTCCTTGTCCCTACTGCCCTTGGGTGCCCCATGTTAATGTCTGTAAAGCACCATGAGACCACTGTATTATTAAGTGCCACCATATTATTGAATTGAATTGAACTAAAGGGCTTGCACCTCTCTGGGTCAGGGGTGGCGGTGAAGTAGTGAACTCCAGGCAGACTGGGATCCTGAGGAACCACAGACACCTGACTCCCTGTGCTCAAGAACATGCCCTCCATGTTGATACCACTCTCTTTGTCTCTCAGGATATCCATCATGGCCTCTGTGTTGATCCGTCCTGTTAAAACACCATGCACAATGCTGTGCTGGAATGAGTCATGTACAATGGATGCTGTATTCAAGCAAAGTCGTGACCTGAAGTGAATTATATGGAACAGTCATGTGAAATGACATTGACTGAAAGTGATGTTCCTCATGCTCCAAGTATGACTTCACTGTACTCAGAACACAATCTTTTGGATCATAACTGCTTCTGTATTCTGTAATATTAGCTGGTGGGTTCTGCACATTATTGATTTCACTGCAATCTCAAGTGCTGACTCTGCAATCAGGTCTTGACAACATTACCGTTGCTTTTCTCCAGAAGTCTCTTCCCTTCACAGTAGCGGCTCCCAGCAGCCTCCAGCCGGGCAGTAGTCATGAAGGAATAAACTTCACTGAAGTTGAACTCAGTCTTCCCGTCCCACCAACCCTCACTCTTGGCATGCTCTCTCATCCCGGGATGCTCTTTGTCAATTTTAGTTGTTATGGAATACTGATTCGAGATATTCCTGTATCCCCCTTTGGAAAATATATAAAACAGATGGAAGGGAAAAACTAAAGCCTGAAAATGACTAACTGCTGTGATGATATTGCTGTCATGATATTACTACTACTGTTATTATTATTATTATTATTATTATTATGCTATTCAATATTATTTTTACTTCCTCTCTTACCTTCCACTTTCTCGGCTGCCCAGTATTTCCCTGCTGTCTCCAGCACCCAGGCCTCAGTCCTGTCTGAGATCAGGAAGCTGTTGTGGTAGGTGAAGCCGCACTGGTCCTCCATGCAGTTTCCACCCTGCCCATATTTGTCCAACAGCTCTGTGATGACATCCACAGCCTTGACAGCAGTGTCTGCTCTCTCCAGACCGAGCCTGAGAATGTGGAAAACTGTGAGCATCCTTCATAATGCTAAATGCTCTAAAGATTGTGTGTACTAATTGTAAAAAGAATATTCTTCCTTCTAAATAAATAAATGTGATAAAGATCTAAAACCAACACAATTATGAAAATGAAGTCATGAGCTGATAGTGTAAAGACAAACGGATCACCTCACAAGATCCATGCCAAGCAGTGCCTCATCATCGTCAGCACTCATTCTTCCCCACACTGCCTCGTTTCCAATGCAGACCTGATGCTCGTTGGCTCCCATTTCTGCTCCCCAGAGCCAGGCTGGCCTGCTCAGAACCACTGCGTATGTGTGAGGGGCTTGCTCAATCTCAATGTATGTGCACTGAGAGAAAACAAACAGAAAGCACTTCTGAGATATGACCAAGACAGATAGATAGATAGATAGACAGACAGACAGACAGATAGACAGATAGATAGATAAATAGATAGATAGATAGATAGATAGATAGAGATATATCTATATAGATTTTCCCTGGGGTGGCTACCTCCAGTTTTTCTCCAGCCCCATAATCCCTGGCTGGAAAGTACACAACCTCTTGGATCTCATCACAGGGTCTGTCTGAGTTTTTCCCAAAGATGATGCGTTGCCCCTCTGTGGATGGGGGTAGAGCCACAAACGTGTCACAGGAGCATGGATGCATGCTAAATAAACAGACAAACAAACAAAATCAACCAATTAGATATTCAGTTGGCCTAGGCCTACATAATTTAATCTGCACCATGAAATTGCAAATATAACGTTAGCCTACATAACCACCCCACAGAACAATCGTGAGGCTAATCATGAGACTAACAGACTCCTAAATGGTATTTGCAAATTTCTATGTTAACACCATTCATTAGATTTTTACCCTGCCAAACCTACCTTATAGACATCTAGTAAAGCCTTCAGTATCGCTTTCCTTTCCCTGTCATTCTGCTGACTGATTAAGAATGTTATGGGGCAAAGGCCAGTTTACGTACAAAATCATCAATCCATAAATCATCTACATGGACCTTTATTACTGGATTTAATTACACACTGTCAGTTCACTTTATATAACGATCAAAGAAATCTATCTCTTTTATGCGTCCTCGCAGTGCAACGCTGATGCTTATAAGGTTTTGATGAGGTTTTGAGGTTGCTAACCCGGAAGAAAAACACAACCATATTTTGTTACACAGTCGCAGTAGTGAGTAGTTAACTGGAAACAATTTAGCAGGGCTTCTGAAGTAGCAGAGCCAACGCTACTTCCAACATGGGGAAATCATTTGCCAATTTCATGTGCAAAAAGGATTTTCATCCTGCATCGAAATCAAATATTAAGAAGGTAAGCATAAAAAAAGCTGGCATAAACTTTAGCAACGTCAAAGGGATCAACGTAAAATCAACGTGAATTGCAACATGCTAATAGTAAACACTTTATGGCTAATGCAGCAAACACAGTTAACGTGTTGAGTTGACTAAATAAACAGATGCAAACCATTTTATACATTTTTTAACTGGTAACATTAGCTCATGTTAACCGCACACGTTTAGGTCAAACGTAAAAAGGGGCTCTGTCAAAGAAGTGTCCATAGACATTACTATCCTAACATTAATCTTCCCTGAGTAGGCTAAACCATGTAGCAGCTACGTTATAAAACTTAAATCTTGATGTTTCTTTGTTTCATTGCCTTTTGTTTGTGTAATTGCCCAGGCTTTACCCCAGGAACACATCTTATTTGTTGACTCGATTCCGTAGGGCGTACTTGATAGGTTGTTGGACAAACATTAACTGCACCCTATTCAGCGGAGAAAAGTGATGCTTGTATGACTGTAACGTTAATACAATTGTGTTTTCTGATCGGACTAGGTATGGATTGCGGAACAGAAACTGACCTTCGAAAAAAAGAAACAGGAGGACCTCATGCAGGCCTACCTGAAGGAGCAGGAAACATACAACAACAGGTTGGACTGATGGATATTTTAAACATCACCTCTATTTTAAGCACTACAGCACAGCTGTAACCTACACAAAATGAGAAAGTTAATGTTGCTCAAGTGTAATTCACAGTAAATCATTTGAGTTGTGTCTTTTTTTTTATAGATTATTAATGGGAGATGACCGGGTGAAAAATGGTCTCAATTTTATGTACGAGGCTCCTCCAGGAGCATCTAAAGGTATGGTAATAATGATATCCTTACTACGCCATCCAACTTCATCAACAGTAAACGTTTGCCAGAGCCTGACACATTTGAAAGTTCATTCACTCCTCTGCTCTGCCTCTTCTCCCCTGTCTCCATCTCATCTGTGGACGAGCAGAAGAAACAAAGGAGGTACTGTATGGCAAACTGTATGGAGTCCCTTAAGTCTCTTATCTCGCTTCTCTCTCTTAGTCTCTCTCAGTTACTTCACTTGTTTTTCCTTTCTTTTAGGAAGGGGAATCCGAATACAAGTTTGAATGGCAAAAGGTTGCTCCTCGTGAGAAGTGAGTATCAATGAATCAAGGAAATGATATTAACTAGCTGCATGTGTTGTTTCTGGTTAAAGCAAAAATAGACTTGAGGTGTTGTTTTAACTTTTTAAATTGAAATTTTTTTTATAGATATGCAAAGGATGACATGAATATCAGAGATCAACCTTTTGGCATACAGGTATGTATGAGATTTTTATTATTAGGCTTATTATTGTTGTTGTTATTATTATTATTATTATTATTATTATTGGGCCTGTATATGTACATGTATACTAGCAAAAATATGAGTGAGTTTTCCCAACTAGATTATGGTGGCCCACCTTAGTCTAATTTGCCCCCCCCAATAATTCAGCCATTTATGAAGGACGCATAGCAGTGTTTCATAGTCTCTTTCACTTGCATTATTATTTTCAAGTCTTTCATTAGTGCTGATTCAGGTTTGATTTGCTGTAGCAACAGACCAGCTGGGTTGCACCACATATCTTCGCGGCTCCAGGCCCCCTCCATAGTCTTTTAAAATCATCTGGGAAATACTGGTTAGGTCTTTTGTCAGTGAAATGGCTGAAGGTCTTGTCCAAGGTTGTGTCTAACTTTGCTGTTGAAAAAAGATTACCTGGTGCTTCATTGATTTGGCGGTTATTTTTGTGATGCTAAACACAGGTGCGCAATGTCAGGTGCATTAAATGTCACAAATGGGGCCATGTGAACACAGATAGGGAGTGCCCACTCTTTGGACTCTCAGGGATCAACGCCAGCTCAGTGGCTACCGACGAGGCAGGTGCGTCATCCAGTAGACACTGTTTAATACTTTTAATGCCTTAACTTTATTAATCTGGGAATTACATTTTTCCAGTCATCTGACATGTAGGATTAAGGGACTGTGTACAAATATCAAAGGCTTAAGGTTGGTGTATGTCACATCAAAATATTTTCTGTGTGAATATTGCATATAAGAGAGGTGAAATGATTATGCTTTTGTAATTTATGCTGTGAGTAAATCAAATAATCAGATTCTTGAAAGACTGTTTTCTTTAACATCAAAGATATATCAAAGATATATATATTTAAATACATAATTTTAATAATGTAGGTGTTTAATTTATGTCACATTAAGCAAATTCCTGCTCAGCTTTCTCAAGATATTCATTTAAAAATTGTGCAGAAAAACTGTTGTTCCTACACCTTGTCCTACCTCTCGTTTCTGTAAATGGGAAACAGTGGCTTCACCCCCTACCACTAAGTTATACACTGTTCCAGCCAATCATCTTTCCCTGGTCATTAGCATAGAAGAGAGGGATGTAATGTGATTGGCTGGTGAGCTTGAACATCAATAGCCTCTCAACAGAATAGCTGGGCTGTAGCTTTCAGTTTGAATCATATGTTCTTGCAGTTTATTTATTCATGCCTTCACAAAACTGCCAATTTTAAGTTCACTTAGATGAGGCAATTTATTCAATGGATCCTTTTTGATATACATTGTGGTTATATTTAATTGTTATATTAGGGAAAGAAGTAGGCCTTGTGTCAATGAAACTAGCCTATTCCCTATACGGCACAAAATCAGTTGGCTACGAATTCAGGCGTACCTGTTATGCATTCGGCCTAGTATGTGTGTGTGTGTGTGTGTGCGCGCGCGCGCGCGCGCAATCAAGAGAGTCCATGTGTTGGTGTGTGTGTATTTGGTAGATTTTTTTTTGAGAGAGAGAGAAAGAGAGAGCAAGAGAGAGAGATTGTGTGTGTTTGGTGTATGTGAGTGTTATTGCCAAGGTCTTAAGTGCTCTGGTCTCTCTCTCTCTCTCTCTCTCTCTCTCTCTCTCTCTCTGTAACGGTGTGAATGAGGCGCTGAAGCGCTGGAGTAATGTGTTTACTGAGGGAGAGTCCAGAGGCTGCCGCTGGCACTGGAGTGCCGTGATGGAGCTCCCCCTGAGCCCGGAGAAAAATGCAATTATTGTGTATTCTGATTCCCCCTAACTGCTGCTTTGGGAGAATAATATCGTATGATTTGCTCAGCCGGAAGAGCAGTGAGTTGATTTGGTGTTCCTTTCTGTTAACAAAGCCGCCCCTGAAATTCCCCTCTGGGGAAGGCAGTAGCGGATGTGGAGCCGACATCAATGGAACAGTGAGGCTGTGATTTGTGCTAACAGGTCCGTCGATGCACCCCTCTGAGTTAATAGCAGAGATGCGAAACAGTGGGTTTGCGCTGAAGAAATGTGTCCTTGGGAGGAACGCCACTGTTTGCGATCTGGGGCAGGTAATCTTCCACACACGCACACACCCCACCCCCACCCTACTCCCCTCACGTCTTACACACACAGGCACACACACACACACACACACACTGTCCCCCTAACACAAAATAAGACCAATGATCTCTGTGGTAGATCTCCGAGTCCGTGCGTGATTGCGGGAAAGCGGACAATTATCAGAAACGCACCACCGAGCTATTCTAGTCGGAACAAGTTTAGTCAAGAGAGGGCAGATTTGATGAGCTTAACTGCTGAAATTATAGACGTGTTGGAATACCACTCAGACTAGCTTTTACAGCCTAACTTGAGTGAAAGTGTTTCTCCTATAGACAGTCTATGCTTATACACACAAGTCTGGCGTGATTGCTGTGGATGTGTGCTTTAAAGCTCAAAGCTATAGGGAGGTGAGTGTTTGTAAAGTAAATGACCAGCAGAATAATGTTGTTTGTTTTATCTGATGTAGGATTACGTCGGAAGTGAAGAAGAAGAAGATCCTGAGGTGGAGTTTCTGAAATCTTTGACCACAAAGCAGAAACAGAAGCTACTTAGGTAAACCGTTTAAAGACTGTCTTGATTTATTTTGACACGTTGCCACAAGCTTCTCTCTGTGGATACATTGTTAAGGCATCCAATATACCATTATTGTGTGTGTACCCAAGTCCCTACCTAGCTCAGACCTCATTAACCATCAGACAGTCTCGAGTCTACGTGGGAGAACCAAGCCTAAAGAGACTGCTTGTTTTATTTCTGTTTTCTTTTTGTTTTTAACTTTCTTATGAAATATCAAGATGAAATCTCTCCTTTTCCTCCCCATCTTTGAACAGAAAACTTGATCGACTGGAAAAGAAGAAGCAAAAGAAGAAGAACAAGAAGCAAAAGAAGAAAAGCAAAGGCAAGCAGAAGAAGAAACAGGCCCGCAAGAGTGCAAGCTCTTCCTCAGACTCTTCTGATAGCAGTGACAGCAGCAGCAGCAGCAGTAGCGACTCTGAGTCTGAGAACAAAAGCAAGTCCCACAGCAAGAAGAAGAAGAAGAAGAGCGACAAAAAAAAGAAGAACAAGAAGCCGAAGAAGAAAGATGAGTCCTCAAGCAGCAGCAGCAGCAGCAGCTCTGACAGTGAAGAGGAGGATTGTGCAAAGGGAAAGGCCTCGAAGGCCCATGCCAGGAACCGATCCCAGAGCCCCGCGTCCGGCCGTCACCGGCAGCAGACGGACAAAGGCTCCAAAGGTGAGGGCGAGGACAGGGGCAGGAGACGTCAGGAGGGTCGTCACCCTGACCAGGAGGCCCTCGTCAGCAGCAGTGACCAGCAGGACCGGGGGGGCAGGAGAGGGAAGAGCCGAAGCCCGGAGCGGGACAGGAGTGTGAGGGAGAGAGAGAGGTCAGACGGCAAGAGGAGGGAGAGGGAGAGGGAGAGAAAGAGAGACCGCAGCAGGAGCAGAAGCAGAAGTAGAGACAGGAGGAGACAACGGGCTGACCGAGACAGGAGTCGGAGCAGGAGCAGGAGCAGGAGCCGGGACCGAGGGAGAGAAAGATCTGGAAGAGAGAGGAGCAATAGTCCAGGGCGAAGCCGAGCAGCAAGAGAGAGGAGCAGAAGCCGGAGCAGAGATGGAGGGGCAGGGAAAACAGTTCGGGAGCGAAGCAGTGACCGAGACCGAGACAGAGACAGAGGGATGGCCAACAGGAGCAGGAGTCGGAGCAGGAATGATGTAAGGAATAAACGAGACGGAGAAAGCAGAGAGAAAGAAGACAGGAAGCACAGGCGCTGAGGTGGCCATGTCAGAAAGCAGAGGGGAAAACCAGAGGGACAATTACATCTTTAACAAGCTGGCACATATCCCTCTGCCGTCTGTTGTGCTCCATTCTTTTCCGGTGGGGTATCTTGTAAATGTCTAGACAACAACTTCTTTCTTCTTTTTTTTATATTTTATGTCTGTCTTTTTCTCCAAATCCATCAGACTGTTGTCCTGATTTACAAAATCCATGTGTTGATCATTAATACACATCCATATAGTTTTATGGATTTACTTTATTTTTGTGTGTGAAAAATGTGGGCGATTTTAGAAATGTATTATAGGCCTCTGCTGTGTTTGTAAGACCTGCTTTCCCTCCCTACAAGCGAAAAGGAAGAAAGAGTCCACACGAGGGCGTTAGCGGACTGCCATGCGTGTAAAGCGGAACGAAATTGATTAAATGGTTTTATGGATCACTGGTTCCACTTCCTCAGCGTCTCTCTCACCTCCCACTTCTCTCTCCACATTCTGAATTTATTTTTGCTAGAAATTTACAAATCATATTTATTTATCATTTCAATTGGTGAAATCATTAAGGAGTATTGCAACAGGCAGAACTTTTTAGATCTATGCGCCCCAGCAAGCTAGTCTTTCTGAAAAGTAATAGACAGAGTTTCTGACTTTTTTTGGCACTGAACACTGAAGAGTTTTTCGCCCACTTAATTTCCTGTTTCACAATCTTGTAAGCAACACATCTGCAACCTGTTGTTACCATTTTGAGCTCACGCAGAACGTTATAAAAATGCTGTAGGCTTTGGGCGTCTGCATCTTGGATTTTCCTTTAAATGCGAGGTTGAATTAAACACCTTGTTTCTGCTTTTAGTTTACACATTGACTTCGCTGCCCTCTCCTTGAAAATTAAGGTCTACATGGCTAGCATAGAGCGGTGTTTGTCGCTTATTTGACATTTATGTATGAATGAGTTGAAGATTAACCAATTTCTGCGAGTACAGTGGATATTCTTTTCAGCAAGATTACTCAACACTACTTGATTTAAAGCCATTTTATTATTTCGTCCAGACTGCTTTCCAATGTTCTAAAATTCATTGGTGCGAATTTTCCATTTGATCCATTCGCTGTTATAGTCAAATTATGAAGCTCCTGCAGGTGTTTCTAAAAACACGCCACTGGACAAACTGATTGTGCTGTGGATTTGGTTAAAAGGAAATAAAATCCGTGGCGAAGTTTGAAGTACTTTCCTTTTGTCCGCTATGCAGCATAATCGGCTGTCAAAGGAGTTTTTTTTTTTTTTTTTTTTTGTCAAAAATAGGTAGGCCCAGTGCATAAGCAGCATGCGCGCAATAACCGGAACAGATAGCCCTGCTCTGTTGGAGTTGGGCCTAGGTCCTTATCTATTTTAATATTCTAACTTAGACATGTATTTGGAAATTGACAAATCCAGTTTGGAACATTGTTGGCCAGTGG
>JASCQY010000317.1:7028-24587 GCA_030264315.1 Sardinella tawilis | reverse complement strand
CACACACACACACACACACACACACACACACACACACACACACACACGCACACACACACGCACACACACACACACATCTTCCTGCTTGAGCCATCATCACCACCCACTGTCAGCAGAGAGAGAGAGAGAGAAAGAGAGAGAGGACAGTAATCCTCTTTTAAAAAGAGACTTCATCTGTCACCATGCACCTTAATTGTTAATACCCAGTACTTCAATGAAAAGGTCTGAAAGTGCTGTTGATGGCGTGAAAATCCCTACACTCCGGTGTTCTGTATGCATTCTTTCCAACATTTAACAAGAGGAGCGATGTATAATGCAGAGCACCACCAAGGAGTCGCGCAATAAAAAGGGCCACAGTTAGAACATGAAAGCTAACCACAATAACACCATTATCATGAAAATGTCAACAAGGAAAATACCATTGTAAAGGAGTGACATACTGTGTGTGTGTGTGTGTGTGTGTGTGTGTGTGTGTGTGTGTGTGTGTGTGTGTGTGTGTGCATACACTGTGCACATGCAAGTGCTAAGGAATGACGCTTACCTGATTTTCTTTTTTAACCTATAGGACTGTCATCTACCAAGAGAAGCCTTAATGATCCGACAAGACATCCTCGACATTCTCACACCTCAGGGAGGAATACATCATGCATGAAATTTAGGATTTTCAACAGACACGGAAAAATAACACCGAAGATATGTTGCCTCCTCTCAGGTCATAAAGGAGACAGGTGTGTAAACAAGACTGGAAGGACTTGACACTGGAAAATATGTCTCACTTCTAGTGTGACTAACCAGAACTTGCACTTGACTTTTGTATTCTGAGACCCTTTTCTCAAGATGATTTCCCCATTACCTGTGCATTGTGCTTCACCTCCCTGTTTTTTTTCACCGCTAAGACCTCATCTTGTCTGTCAGTTCATGCACTACATTTCCAACCAAAGCATAAAGATGTTTTAAAGCCTCATCCTGTTACACCTGTCGACACTAAGACGGCACACCTAGGAGCAATGTCAGATTCAACAAATTACCGAGGATATGATCCTCAGACAAGGTAGTACAAGGGAAAGTCGTAATTCAAAGGTATAAAAACCCTTCCTCACATAATTATAACTCATTGGGATTGATGCTGTAAAAACATACCCCTGATTTATGGCTCCTAATTCAATAGCTGCCATTGTGCTCAGACCCGTAAAAGGTCAGTGGGCATAATACTGATTTAAATCAAAATAATTTGTCGAAACAAGTGGCAGTGTTGCGACACGTCCGTCTGTTGACTTATGCGCAGCCCTGACAAAGAGCAGCTAAGGATATTCAAACTGACTATAAATTCATGCTTTATATTCCCCCACCCCCACCCCCACCTCCCCGTCTCGTCCGGTCTCATTCATGAGATTTGCGAAGCCTTGGGAACAGGTTTTTGTGTGCGAGAAGAACAAAAAAAAAACCTGTGAGAATAGATGCGGAGGCTGCTTGGTTGCAAGAGGCCTCAAGGCTGGACAGCTGTGGTCCTACACATGAAGAATGCGCTTCTTGGCACGCTGCCCTTTTCCTCCGAAGAATGGGCCTTTTGTTTGGTTACGGCGCACATTAAAAGATAACCAGCGGTTATCTGGAGAGCTATCAGCGTCTTGTACACTCTTGTCTGAGAGTTAAACAAAAAAAATTCACAACATTAAGAAAAAAAAGTGTTTGTAGCTGTGACACACGGACTAGATATCAGCTGGCTTCATGAAAGGTGACGTCAACGCCTCAAATCCGGGACCTGGAGTACACCTCAATACACACACACATAAACACACACACACACACACACACACACAGGACACTAATAAATGGGAAGAACAAGCCCTTGCTAGTCACACTTTCATCATGTCGCTGACCTGATTTCTTTCTTTTTTTTTTTTTGAGGAAAACATTATCCAAGTATTTTTCATGAGGCGATAGCCTAATAACAGCCTTTTACCTCATGATTGATATAATTTCACTCCTTTCGATTCTGCACGTAATTACAGGTCTCTGGGCTTAAGGTGAAATCTTTTATGTCATCCCCACAGAACATTATGGAGGTCTATGGGTTCATTGGCGTGGTGTGACACATGCTAGTGGAATCTGGGTGATTAAAGTCTGTGAAGATGCTCATTCACTTGAGAGATTAAAGGACTCAGTAGGCACATATGTGTTTCTGCGAAAAGGTTTTGTCCCCTTGTACATCTACAGTATGAGTTCCAAGAGGGGAACATATGGGTCATGGTAGCTGTTGCATCACCCATGCAAGGCAGATGGACAGTGAGAAGCAGAGAGCATCAGTTTAAGAGCAGGGACTGCCTGACGTCTACAGAGAACTATTCAATAAATGTGTCACTAGTAAGAGCAGTCCATCTAGGCATTGGAAACATTTAAATAAATGTAATTTAAAAAATGCTCTATCCAGTCCTTGAGTCAGAGTGTTGGTCAGGTACCGTCTGAGGGCAGTAAGACACATAGTGATTTTTGGAATGGTATACCACCCTAGAAGTACAACATAAATTATAGTATTGCATTGGTGGTAGCTTTTCGTGTGTTATTACCGATCTTATGTCCATTGTAAGCCTATGGAGGGATATATTATGGGTGAGCAGGGTAAAGAATTTAACTAGAAACCCTATTTACATTAAAATTATACTTTTTTGTATTGCATAGGCCATGGGGGCTCTGTGCTCTGAGAAACTCTTGTGCCACAGAGAACGGAGTGTTCACAGATCCTGAGGAGGTAGTCAGTGATGTCTGACAGCATCTCGAAATCGTCTAGCATTGCTTACCCTACCTTTAAAGGGAGTTTCATGGCTGGGCTATTTTACAGACCTAATGATTTACTGACCCAGCATATGTAATCCCTGTGTTTGAAAGGACGATACATGTTAAGACATTTCTTATTATTCCCTATACAGAACATGCTCTACCTGGACTCACTCACAAACACCATCAACTTTAGAGACGTCACTATACATTTAAATCATGCAAAGGAAATAGTTGTTTTTTAACTATAGCCAATTAGACTTTAAAGCAATTAGAAGACATTTGAGCATTTTTCAAAAAAGACACATTTAGTATTATTTTAGACTATAAAAGAACTGATTGATTAAAACTTGAAAAAATGAATTCATTAAAACTAATGCAGAGCACTGAAATGGGTTTAAAAATGTTCACAAGCCCCCAAAAGAAGTTCATTCTGTAGTTCATTTTGCTTAGACTGTCTAAACTCTAAGAAGAAGACAGAACTACAAGAGCACCCTCTTGTGTTTCCAACTCAGAAATCCCTGGGGGAGATTTTTCATGTAATTTTTCTATAGAATCACAACAAAGGCATCACAACCATGACAAATTTCAAAATATTAGGTGATTTCCACCCATTTTATTATATTTTAGCTTTCCAAACAGCCTCTGAGAACAAGCCAGCACTTTTAATTAACTGTGGGGACTGGAGCTGTGAAACAAGTCGGGATATTAGAGGGGGGGGGGGGGGGATAAACCCAACCAGGGCAATATAATCCCTCTTGTTGAAAAGGATCAATCTGAACACACAGGTTCATTGCCCAGGCGGTGTACCTGACGACTTACACTAATCCAACACAGCCGTGACTAGCCAGAACTCCACCACACAAGGCATTTAAGAGAGAATCCATCTTAGCCATGTTGCAGGGAAATCAAAGTCTGCTTGTGTGGTTGTACAGACAGATGTTGGACCTTCTCAATGAGCTGGGCATGGGTCGAGAAGAGTCAAGGTGTTAACACACACACACACACACACACACACACACACATACACGCACAAATCTATTCCCCACGGTACACGACTATGTTTTTGTCCGTCTCGTGCATCTTGACTTCGTAGAGGAGGTTGGGTGGAAGAAGCTTAGCCAAACTATCCCATATGTACACTGCTACATTTTCAGTGGTGCTGCAAGATGGAGGAAAAGCCACGTTTAAATATTTTGATTTCGATTTAGGTGTCACAACACTGAAGTTCACAACAATGAAAACATATTAACTCACCTGACAACATCGGCAAAGTAAGGCACATCTTTGTCCAGGTTTTTATGATCAAGAGGTATCATAATGGCTTCCTATGCATATCCAAGTCCAGAAGAAAAATGACCAAATGATATTACAAACATCTCCATGGTTGCATCATGCCTTACAAACAAAATCTTCTAAAAATGTGAATGATATTATGAGCTTACCTCAATATACTGTTTAAGGTCTGTTAAATTCATCACCATTCCTGTTCTTCTGTCAATCTATTCAAATGTACACAGCAAAACATTGTTTAGCAAAAGGCTTTTAGCTGAGTGACCAAAAGAATAAAGGCCTTGTTGTCTATGAAGAACATTTCAGAAGGATTAATCACTGAGTATGTCTGTAAATGTGTGCGTAAGGAAGTGTGTGTGTGTGTGTGTGTGTGTGTGTCGCCATGTTTGTGGGTAAATAAATAAAAACATTCAGTTCCTACTGTGAGACAAAAATAGTTACCTTTCCGCGCACAGTAACCTCCACTGCAATAAAACAAATATAGTCTTTTTCATTAATACAGCCAACAAAGTTTTTCAAATTCAGTCCATTTATTTGGAAGGGATATCAACGGTTTCCCTTAGAGGTGCAATAAACAATGGTACATCATTTGCAAACAGGATGACACCATGACTTTGAAAAAAAAACAAACAGTCCTCTTCTTCCATGACTCAGAGAACTGGGCGAAAGTGTGGATCAGCCTGTTCCTCCAGACAATAACACAGTCTCTGGATGCTTCCAAGGCCGTGGGAGCTACCCCCTCTTGCTTTATCCAGCCCTTGGTTCTATTCTAATGAAGGCTGTGTTAGACACATCTACCATGGGATGTAACCATAAACACAAACAAATTGCATTGCTGACTGCACCTTAAAATTACACTGGAAGACTCTAATAATGTTAATGGCTAGCATTAGCCTATATGATCTTATATGTTATTGTTTAATGCTCATACAGGATTATGGAGATATAGCCTAATAGGAATGCTATATTCCTTCCTCTCTTACAGTATTACTCTGCTATTGGATTCGTAACTGGTTTGTAACTGCTAGTCATAATGCTCATCATTGAACCCTGTATGCTAGGTGTTTCAGACAAGTATACATCTATAAAGCTATCATTGGCAAACTCCCACCTTTTCATCTTTTCCTCTTTGTTGAACAGGCAATCAGGTTTCTATCATACTCCACTAACTTAGCCTGATGCATCAAACACTGCACATCCTTTCATTTTGTGCAAAGAATCTGAAACCAATCAATCTGAAACCAATCAATTGGCATGTGGTAGGCACTTTCTGCTTCAACCAATCACGACTGTTTGGTTGTGACGCGTGTTATGAGCTGGAATGCACCGTTTGATTTTGAAAATGATCACTTTCAGACCTCCCTTTGTTAGCTGATTGGCCCGTCCAAGCTCAGAGAAGGCGTGAACTAAAACCTACAGCTGGCTCCTTGATCAGTGATGGAGCGCAATGAGAAATTGAGTGGAAGCACAAGGTGGCGCTGGCCTGGCTACCGGTAACTTTCTCCAGCTCAAAGTTCCCAGAGAAATCTCTGACAGCTGGGTGAGTCTGCTTTCTGTTTTGATACCCTAACATCATGGAACCCTATTCAACAAATTCTACCCCTTTGATTAAACTTACTCATGTCTTAGTCAGTCATTAATAGCAAACCTGCATACTCCAGTCTGCACCTGATTTACTTATGTAGTAGCCTGGGTTTGCCCACACTTCCTGTGACACTGTACAAAATTTCAAGTCAGTATGGCCAAGCTGCCTATTAACTGCATTTCTTGTCCCAGAATTTCAGGCACCAATGAGAAGCGAGCTTTCACTCCAAGGTGAAGGAGGCGGGCTAAACAAATTTAACACTGATTCTGCCGGGTAGGCGGGTAGTATGTGAGATTGGCCAGATTAAGATCATATGAGCTTTGATGATCGCGAAAGCCAGGCTAATTATGTAGCCTGGTTTATTTCTTTTTTTGTATACTGGAGCCTGTCTCTGCCCTCATCTGCAACAGAAACATCATACAGTATACATATAGCATATATTACTGTGCAATAAGCTTAATTAATTTAATGTTGAATATGCATTTAATAGCCTAATCAAAAATCTTTGCTATGCAAGTTATACAACCCCAGGTGACATCCACCAACTTTACCAAATTAGCAGGAGCTCATATTCATTTTGCTTTTTCAAACAGGTTCAGATTCAAATACAATATTTTCAGCACAGCATCTTAGCCTACCTTTGTAGTTGTGTCCATGACCATTTGGGTTGTTGCATTTTCCAAATATCTTCTTGTTTTCTTCATCACTCAGTGCCTTGCTGTTGATCAATCAGGAGGGCTTTTCATTAGACAAGTTCTATTGCTTGTTGGATTAAAATACGCTTTGTTTCATAATCATAACCTGCATGAATACATTTCCCATAATGCTGAGCGACTGACGCAACAGGTTTAATACTTCCTACTTCGGTGCGCGCAGTACACAGAAATATTAATAATTGTTCAGCGGAGCCGTTATACTTACGTTTATCTGGAAAGCTAGCCAGGCATAAGTGTCTGTACTTAAGGGAAACCTGATATTGCAATGCTATCTCGAAAAAAATACAGCAGACTTATAGGCTATTCATTCAAGTCAGCATCAGCTATCAACATCATCATCAGCGATTTGTTGTCGTTCTGATTCTGTGCAGCAAAATTACTAGCCCTTATATAACACAACACATTAAGAAGAATGTATCTGATATCAGGTAGTCAGTTTCTATTTACCTGTGCAAGCGATGACAAGCGCTAAAGCTTTGTACTCGAGTGATATAGCCAATGCGCTCTGGCAGATGTTCTGTGCTATTCGAATACCCTTCCATGATAACTCCGGGCAGTCAGTCGGTGGTGGTTACAGTCAGTGTGAATTTTAGTGTTTCTTCTCTGATTCGCCGATATAAAACTCCCAAAGTTCAGAGGAAATAGCCAATAGAGGACTCCAACCGAATTGGACAACCTCTTCAATTCCAGCTGCATTGCAATTGGTAGATGGCAGGGGCGGCTTGAACTCATCCCCAGGTCACATGTAGGCCTAATCATGTGCAGAGCAGCCAATCCATTTTCATTCCAGAATACCATACTGTATCTAATTGTAAGATATGGTTGAAATCATGACACTGAATGTATTGTTAGACTAGGCTTTCTTACTTTTTCAGAAATCATGTAAAATCACTAGAATGTTGTGAATAAGAGTCCACAAAGTTGCAGGATATGTGAAATCTGGATAGTAAATATGATTACTAAAGAGGTAGCCCGTATGTTATATGTCTATAACAAGAAATCACGTAGACTATGCCACAGTGGGATGCCTTGTAGCAATTCCATTAGATGTAATTAGATGAGATCAAGCTGTCCCCCCGCTGTCTGCTAAGCCAGGTAAGTCCATGCTCTGCTGGGATATCACTGCTTCTGATATGTCATGCATATTGACAGAAGACATATCCTGCAGTGCAGTCCCATCAAATCACAGGTGGACATAGAACCGGCTCCTAATCCAAAACAAGGTTTAAAAATTGTGGCAGGCCTATTTAAGTAGCCCTAGTCCTTTGTCCGTCATCCACACAGTTGGCACAGCTCACAGGGAGCATCATCACTCGTTGTCCTGCAGACAAATACACACACACACACACACAGACCATCAACAAAACACATCACCAATTCCACAGACATTTAAACAAAGGCTGAGCATTGACTCCCATATCAAGTCATGGGGAACAGCAAGAGTTGCGTGTTGTCCAAGGAGGTGCTGGAGGAGCTGAAGCTGAACACCAGGTACACGGAGGAGCAGCTGTACACCTGGTACCAGACCTTCTTGCGGGAGTGTCCCTCGGGCCGCATCAGCCGGCAGCAGTTCGAGAGCATCTATGCCAGCTTCTTCCCGGACGCCGACCCCAAGGCTTACGCCCAGCACGTCTTCCGCAGTTTTGACCAGAACAGCGACGGCACGCTGGACTTCAAGGAATACATTGTGGCTCTGCACCTCACCTCCTCGGGCAAGACCATGGAGAAGCTGGAGTGGGCCTTCGCTCTGTATGACCTGGACCGCAACGGCAGCATCACCAAGAATGAGATCCAAGAGATCGTCAGGGTAGGATGGAGAACGGTTGGAATGTAAAGTATGAATGACAATGATGATTGTGATGAAAGAAAGACTTAGATGAAAATTTTATGATGATTAAGAAAGCTGAAAGTTGTCTATTATTGTTATGGATGGAAAATTATTTGAATGATGATGTAGAGGTGGAGGTTGAAGAAAATGAGATATTAGGCCTACATATGCATATGGCTGAGGTTTTTGTTTACATGTATCTAGAAAGGTTAGTTCAGGGCAAATGAGAACTTTTTTTATGCTTCTGCCCCGTGACCTGACCACTGACCTCGCAACTGTATTTGGCAAAATATCACTGGATTGTTTTGTGTTTGTTTTGTGGCAGTCAATATTCAATATGATCTCCAAAGAAGCCCAGAAAAATCTCCCTGAAGATGAAAATACGCCTGAAAAGAGAGCAGACAAAATCTGGGACTTCTTTGGAAAGAAAGAAAATGGTAAGTTTAGCCTAACATTAGTCATCTTGAATTTAATGTCTTGGATTTGACAGACTGCTTTTAAACCTTTGGCACGTTGTGATAATTGTCACCAGGGACGCCACCCGCCCAAGGCAGAAAGTGGGGATGATTCTAAGGGCCTGGTAATGACAGAGGGGCTCCAGAGAACATTTTAAAATGATAATCAATGTTCAGGGGCCCAAAATTATTTTTAGGGGCCTAAAATAGGGCCTAAAATTTCTAGTGGTGCCCCTGATTGTCACTGCTGTGGTAACAAGCAAAGAGAATCCTCACTGCTGTCAGGGCAACTGTAGCCATATTAGGAACATAAATCATAATCATAAAATACCTGCAGGCCTTTGAGAACCATCACAGACAAAAGGACACTGAAACCTACTGGACATATTGTACTGTACCACCCAAAACCATTAGGTCACCAAAACTGTGCGACTGTTTCTATTTCTAAGACTTAGTGATACGTAGGAGGTAAGTAATGTACAGCTGTGTAAAATATTAAGAGATTATTTTTAACAGATTAATATTCTTCTTCTTCATTCCTGTACAGTTACAGTTTACAGCAATTTACACATTCTTCCAACTACATTTTTTGATATTTGCCACCACCCTTTACAGCACAACTGCCCCTTCCAGTTTCTTAAATGAACCTCATCTCATTTCCCATTGGCTTGCAGTCCCGGTGCCTTAGGGACACAGAAATGCTCTAATGGGCTTCTAGCTTGCTAGCATCTCCACTGATGTCCTGGCAGGTGCACGGTTTGCGAGGCAAAGGGATCTGCTTTGCTTTTCTTTGTTATGACAAGGAGATTACAATTTGGGAGATTGGGTCGACCAATATGTATGGTGCTGGCTGTAGATATTTTGTCATGTTTTTCATGCACCCTGGCAGGATGAGCTACGTTTCCTGAGATTTATCTCATTTCCAAGCATCTGCTCTTAGGTTGGCTATAAACAGATGTCTGCCTTACATTTACCGATTAAGAAGCACAGCTTGCATATTTCCAAAAGTAGTTTGTGTTTTTGTTGTTGTTTGTAGATAAGATAACAGAGGGCGAGTTCATTCAGGGAATTATGGACAACAAGAACATCCTGAGACTGATCCAGTTCGACGAGCCACAGAAGGTCCAAGAGCGGTTAAAAGAAAAGAAGCAGTAAGAGTTTAGTCTGAAGATACAGTGTCACCAGATGCTCATCCATTACTGTATGCTACGCAGAGCTTGGCAACATCACACATTTAGAACACAGATGGCAAAATCATCGCTCATAAGTATTTCACCAATATTTATTTTCATTATATTAATATGAATATATAATAAAACATTCATTATTATTTCATATTTTTTGAAACATCAGATAAGTTTTTTTGCTTCAGGTTATAAACTGTAATAACTCAAAATGGACATCTGAATAGTTCAAAATTCAATGTTCTAAAAGTGTTATAGAGATCTTTTTCTTTTATTAAAACATTTAATGTGTTTACAACAGATAGAAAAGTATATTCTTAGTTGAAAAATAACAGCGAAATGCATATCATTTCTGTACAACTATCATGAGCAGTAGCAGTCGTTGTCATGAGTACTTATATTACTATTCTCTTTGTTTATTTTTTTGCATACCATTAGAATCATTTTCACAGAACACGTATCAACCACACAAATGTTTCTGATGTCCTGATGAATATTTTTTTTCTTCACAATAAACGCTTCTGTGTGCAGGTTACACAATATAGGACCATGTATGCTATAACATCCAACTGTAATACTTTAACATATCTTTACAGACATACAGACCAATATAAAAAAAAACGTTACATGGCCATCAACACAGGCACGATTATTCTTCAACGATATTCCATAACTAGTCATGTCACAACCCCCATATCTGTCGTTGTTTCATATAGATACCAGACTCCATATACTTTAGCTGTCCTGCTAATAATACTACAGTAAATAAGTTGAACGAGTGTATACATCCAGGGGCAGCAACATAATATATGAAGATCTTACCCAATAATAATTACTATTATTTACACTAAAACACAAAGTCCAAATAGTCACATTCTTGTCTGCTAAACTGTTACTAATTGTACACTACAATGCCTACAATTTTCATTCCACAGTTTCATCATAAGTATTGTCACTTTCCAATAGAAAAAAAGGAAGATCTCACAAAAAGAGATTTTACACAAAAAAAGCAGATAGGGAGGCAAGCCTTCATTTCTCAAGGCAGTTAGGAGGTCTAAGAATCATTCAGATCATTTGAATTTGATTGTACTAATATAGTCACTTTTGAAAGGACTTATAACATGTCATGTGATATGATGATTTATCTATTGAATCTATTGATATGTATGGAGTATGTACTAAAACAGTATATTCAGTGCTTTGTAAACGCACAATGAACTGTACAGGCTTACACTGGTGATGCCCTACATACAGTAGGCCTACTTCTAAACAAGCACCCGATACCAAGCCCCTTCTCCACATGACTGCTCTCGTCACTAGTTTGTCCCAAGCAAAATGGAAGGCTTCTGGACACGCCAGTCTGTCAAAACTCACTCTCCTCTAGGATTTCCTCCATGGTCTCGCCGAGCGTCATCTCGCCGTCGCTGCTTGACAGGCTCTTCCGGGGGTAGAATTCCAGGGCCGTGACGCGGCCGGTCCACTGGGGGTTCCTCCCGGCCTGCGCTGGCACCTGCAGGAGGTGCGTAGTGTGCATTTGATCGCCGCTGCCACCGCCGGCCTCCTGGTAGATCTCGCTGTGCTTGACAGCCGCTTGGGCCACTGCGGCCCTCTGGGAGCACTTCCACAGGTATTTGGGATGCATGCCCCGCACGCAGTTGCGTAGATCCACGCGCTGGCCGCAAGCAAACTCCTGCCATCTCTTCTTTAGCTCGGCCCTCACCTGGGACAAAAATGTGTAACTTAGGGTACAGCGCGTTGTGTTTTCTTAACATGTACAGTACGGAACAAGATATTGTATTGCAGTTTTATTTTTCTGCTTTAAAGAGGTGACATGCTTATCTGCAGTGTAGCTTCTATGCTTTATCTGTAGACTGGCCAAGATATTACTGTATGTACCACTAGCACAGCAACAGGACCATGGAGGAAGATGAATGTATATTGATTGCAAATGCAGACCTGCAGTGATAAGTCATTTTGAATGACTAAAACAACAAAGCAGTCTATCACAGGGACAGGTTGATTATGAGATACAGTTTTCGATATTAAATTAAGGTCATTTGTCCTTTCGAATCTCTTGTTATGACAGCCAGATGAATGGCCTCACCTCTCCATTTAGAAAACAGTAGAGCACAGCCACCACAAAGCCCTGCGGGGAGGAAGACGAAGATGTTATATCTATGGAGGCTACTGTACATCTCCTTGTTTTCCACATGTAGCATACAACACAATCATTCAGATATTTCATTCGCCCATCCACTACTGAACTTGTTTGTTTATTACCTCCGCCAAGGAGGTTATGTTCTCGGCTACGTTTGTTTGTTTGATTATTTGTTGTTTTACAAGCATTCTTACCTGTGTAGAGCTGAGAATCATATTGATGAAGTTGCGGACGTCGCGCTGCTTCATCTCCATGTAGTCATCGGTGACCAGGTTGAACACCACTTCATGGATCCCCAGCAGCGGGATCAGCACCAGAGTTGCTCTGGCCAGACTGGGAAAGCAAGAGCGAAACATACAGCATCATAGTGGGTTTCATTCAGTACAGTAGCTCATTACCAGTGGGAGTGTGTGAGGTTTGAACGTTTAAGCAGATCTGGAAATACTGTAGGCAATACCTGTATCTGTAGTCGGTGAATTTCACTTGGTCTGCTTTCAATTTGGAAAGCAGGAGTTTCAGAATTTTCAGAAAAATGCAAAAAATCACCTAAAAGATTTTTTTTTTTTTGAGAGAGAGAGAGAGAGAGAGAGAGAGAGAGAGTGCAACATTTAGAATGCTGTGCTCAAGTCATGTTAAACAGACCTACTGTATAGGTGGAATGCATTGATCACCATGAACTCAGATGACTGTTAAAGACCATAGTGTCTTGGTTTCTCAAAATAGAAAATCACTGCAAACTGCTCTGTGATCAAACGCGTGTTCTGCCCGTAACAGCTGTGTACTTGACATTCTCTGATTCTCTGCAGACTTTAGAACCATGGCCATGGCCGTTTGACTAAATAGGCTCATGATAGCGTGTGACTATACTTCTGCCTGGACAGCATCACGTGTCAGCAGATAACAAGGGATAAGAATGGCCGTATTCTCCTGTGAAATCACTGGCATGCACAAAAAGAAACTAGGTTATACTGTATCTGTTAAGATTTGCACTAGGTCCTGCTGCTCTCATGAGCATTACAAGCAAATTCATTGAGCAGAGCAATGATTTTATTCGTTTTCACACAAAGTACCAAGACATAATAAGCAGAAGTGATCCAGTAGTTGTTAGAAAAAGGTTCCACATAATTTTCACACATTTCATTTCACACAGATGATGGTATTGCAAAGACACAAACCAGCTTAGGGTATTCTGACAGCAAAGAAGAATGCAGGCTAACGCTAAGAGTAGCCAGAAATGTAGACCTGGGATTAAATGGTTTATACTCACCGCCACAGCTAATGCAATTGGTCCCTTTATTATCCACCAGATCAGCCTGCTACTGTTTACCCAGCAGCTTCAAAAGGAAAAAGACCAAATGCATTATAATAAATCACACACACACATAGCCCTCAAACAACCCAGTCCAGCATAGGCTACCGTAGGGATTCTGTTTAGGTTGTCCCAACAGTTGTCGTCCATCACTAGGTGATGTCAAAGCCTGCAGAAATATCTCACCAAATGCCTAACTGTGTCCGCTCACTCAGTCTAAACAGAGGCGTACATGACCTATGGCTGTGCCTTGTGTGTGCTGTCTGTTGGTGGTACAGTATACAGCAGACATGGGCAACATGCGGCCCGGGGGCCGGATGCGGCCCGGCTACTGCTTCAATGCGGCCCCCAAGAGGCCCTCGAAATTTTTTGGGAAAAAAACACCTTCTTTGTCTAACCCAATCCTGCTATTATACAGTACTTCTGTCAGATGCTGTGTGAAATTACGATTTGGTTAGACTAGAAGTCAGACAGGCAAAAATAAACATCATAATTTGTAACATTTGGTCGACTGTTTAATTGCAGTCGTCTAATGGGCGGCCCTCCACTTACTTTTCCGAAGTAAATGTGGCTCTCAGACTAAAACTGTTGCCCACCCCTGGTATACAGTATACTATATTGAATGAGTAGTGTGTATGTAAACTAGTTTTCTCTACAGGGAGTCTTCAGATACTGTTCACAGGGAAGAGTATGCATGCTATCATACTCATGTGCAAGGGATTGAGAAGCAAATTGTTCCATGAGAACATGAATGTGCCGGAACATGGACAGTATGTGAAAGTGTCATAAACTGGAATTCAGATAGGCTATCTGAAATACTATAACCAGAGATGGTTGATGAAGTATCTTTGCTATAAATTACAGACTGTCACCAGCTGACATGACATTCATGCATGCAACAAACTGATGGGAGATTCTTACTGGATATTTTCATAGAGTGCTTTGACCACAATCCATGGCAATATGAAGCCCATTGGTGTCCCTAAAGCAAAAACATCAAACACATATTGTCAGGCATGAACATACTGTGTGTCAATGAGAGGCATCTTGTGTTTAACCCCTAAAAGCCAGTGGTCTTTGTTGAATAATATCTGCTGAACCTAACCCTGAGCAAAGTAAACTAGAGGACCAACCTTAACTTATGACACACTGGCAAAGGGGTCAAGTCAGACAGGAATTAAGGACTGCCCATGAGCACCTACCCCAACCAATGAGCATGCAAGACAGGAGTTAAGGGTTGCCCAAGAGCACCTACCCCAACCAATGAGCATGCAAGACAGGAATGAAGGACTGCCCAAGAGCACCTACCCCAACCAATGAGCATGTATCGTTTGAGCAGCCTCCGCTTGGTCAGCACGGCGGTGAAGAGCAGAGTGTGGAGAAATATCGCCTCCACCAAGAGCCAGAAGAAATTACACCCAACAAAATACTCCATGGACACTCGGGATGCCTTGCATATCACAGAGATCTGGGAGTGTCAAATATTCGAGTTTAGCAACTTCAAAATTTAAGACCTGTTTATCCAAATTCCTTGTGAGTTTGAAGATAGTGGCCCAGTATTGAGACAATACTATGATCCAAATCATAACATTGCCAGAGTTCAAGAAAATATGTACAAAATAAAAGACCAAGATTAATTTATCTAGAAATTATACCAAGCTGTGACTGTCTGTCTTTTGGAAGTTATCATACCGTTGAGTTTGAAAAAGTGTTCCACCCCATTTCATCACTGGGGAATTTGGAAGCCTTTGTCGTTGAAACGACAGTGTGTGTCATTGTTGCCACCGCTCTCAGTATAAATGACACAAAGAGATTCAAGTGGATGTAGTTCCTCGTACAGTGAAGCTTCCTGTGAGCAAAAAAAGAGGGTGAGATAAAGAGCCCATACCGGTGGGATTAATGAATGACGTGTCTGGGAATGGAATGGAATGAAATGGAATGGAATGGAATGGAATGGGATTTGATTACATAGCAGAACATTTCCAAACACTTGACAGTTTCCCCTGCATACCCTACAGACTGAGGCTGACTAATGTTCTTAATAGTTCTCACCTTAGGTTTCCCATAATGATGACGGCTATTACGAGAGAGGAGAGAGAGAGAGAGTATCCCACTATGGAGGTTGCTCTCAGGACAGAATGGCGGACCAGCTCGTCATCCTGCGCACATTGGATTTTGCAGAGGTAGACCTCATTAGATTACAGATTACAAGGTGTTCTTAGTGCTCCATCACACTATTAAATGTACAATCAAACATTCAGTGTGTTAATTGTTTCAAGAAGTGTTGTGGTATTGGGATAAAGGTCTGAATCATTTAAAATTGATGTTTCACATATTTTAGGGTTTATAAAGTGATTTCTGGAAGAGTTTTTGAACATCACCTGTGACTTGTAATAGTGATGATCTTCACATTCTGTTTTCTCTCGCCACACTGTGGTGGAGTTCTCCTCCGTGCGCCATGTGCCGTTTGGCAGACACTCCATGTGGACTTTTCTGGAAATATCTGGAGAAGGATGGAAAAAAAACATACCGTGTAACCACCCAAACTACTTGTACTGTACCTCAAGAAAACATCCACGTGGAACAAAAAATGTCTTCAACTGTAGCATGGAGGACAAGGCAAGGGACATACTGGGGAAGTAAAGTAAGGCTTTACACTAGGGAAATATAAGGGAAGTTACAGCAGTGCTAGTCGCTAATCACTAATCACTAATCACTATTACATAGGTCCTTCTTGTTTCTCTTCATTCTTTTATCCACATAACTGGATTATCAGTGTGTGTTAATTGCATTGTATTGTATTGTATTCTATGGAACTGTATTGTATTACATTGAATTGCCTTGTCTTGCCACCAAAAGGTTTTGTCATTCTGACCTGATCTGATCCACGGCAGGTAGGAAGGACAGGGAACAGAGACGTTTCCGGGGCGTGAATGAGGCCAACAGACAAATGTGTCAAATGTACCATTGCAAAAGATTCCTGGCGAGACAGAATTGGCTATAATTCAGCTATTATTGCAGCAAAAATGTGTCAGCTGTTGGAATGAAACATTTAAGGAGTGTTGAAAGTTGTTCAATATTATGTCTGAATGGATCGTAGACCACTCACCAGTTTCTGTGGGAAATTGAGTTGCTAAAGAGTCATTACATTTTTTCCAATACTCAGTACGCAATCTTATGAGAGCATCCAAAGCTGAACCCATCACCTTAAGACAAAAAAAGAAAAAAAAAAAAAAAAAAAAAAAAAAAATATATATATATATATATATATAATGTACTGTATCAGTATAAACACTTCAACACAAACAAAGACACATAAACTCTCCTTCTCTCACCAACACATAACATTTAAATCTAATGCAATGTAAGTAAATAAGTAAATTTTATTTATAAATCACATTTAAAACAGCTTCCACTGACCAAAGTGCTGTACATAGGATGTGGCTAAAAATAGAGATGAAAGTAAAGCAGAAAATAAACAAGATATAAAAGGCAAGCACAGTAAAAGATCATGTAAGCAGGACAAATACAGAGATAAACACTTACAAATAAACAAGCACTAAACAGATTAGGCTAATTAACAACAATGCAGAAAACACTTGATTATAAAGAAGAGAGAAGAAATGGACAGTTAGGAAGCAGGACAGCATGGGCATCAATGCACAGCGGCCTTCTAATTAGAATAACACATAAAGCCTAAAATAGACTAAAATATACACATAAAGCCTTCAGTACACAACAGGTGCATTTACAAAAGTGCTGTGCAAATATAATCATGAATGAGTGTACACTCACTGTAGGAAATTGATACTGATAAACACATAGCATAGCAAGCCTCTGTTGAGCAGTAAGGAATGGAGATGTCTTTTACACAAAGACTCAGCCATTGCAAACGACCACAAAGGCAGCTAATTGTGACTCTGAGCTGAAGACGCAACACAAAAGCTTGCTCGCATGTACGAATCTTAACAGGCGCCGAATATCAGACAATAAACACTCAAGAACAAGAAAAGTGCACGTTTACTGTTTTCACATCCCCTTTTTTTATCATTTATTTATTTACATGTAGACTGGTACAACATTTCGACCTGTGCGGTCTACATCCTGTGAAAAAAGAGGTACTTTTCTTCTTCTTGACTCTAAGCTATAAGGAGCATAGCCAGTTAAAGTAGCCTATACAGTTTTTTCTGATTGCTTAGACACAATTTTTGAAACTTTTGGCTTTTTTTGCAAAACTCTACACACAAATCGCAAAA
>JASCQY010000316.1:24963-37463 GCA_030264315.1 Sardinella tawilis | reverse complement strand
ACAGGAAGGTGGAGAAGACGGGGACGTGGAGGCTGTCGGACAGCACAGTCAGGTAGGTCTCAGAGAACTGGAAGGCGGGGCTGTGCTGCTGAAGGAGCTGCCACACACACTCCAGAAAGAGCAGGAACACTGGGGCCTGTAGTTGCTGTTTGAAAGCAAACACACACACACACACACACATTAAGCATCTGCATAAAAATATACAAATCTGTATAAATATTTTAAGTTCATTTTTAAAGATAAATCTGTTGCCTTGTCATAAACTAATAGACATAGTGAGCTTCCAAGCGTTCATGTTTATTCAGTTCTTCGTGTAAAGCAAGTAAAGTATCAGTTTGCCCTGAGAAGGGTACAGCACCTCTTTGTCCTTGTGGTGCAGATGATTGCAGCGATCTTGGAAGTTATGGCTGCCAGCGACCCACTCCTTCTGCACCAGGCTCTGGAACCCGGTCAGGGTCCTGTAGAACGGGTCCAGCATGAGCTGAACCAGGCTGGAGATCACACAGCACAGGTCCGACCCCTCCTCCTCTACAACCACCATCAGCCCAGGACACAACAGGGTTAGACCAGACACAACCATCAGCCCAGGACACAACAGGGTTAGACCAGACACAACCATCAGCCCAGGACAACATCAGAGCAGACTGACCCCCAAACTCACTCCAAGCTCCCTGACACACTCATAACTCTGAAAGCAAAGGAACTCATGCAGCTTCTAGGGGGGAAATGGGACAATTCAGAGCATGCTGTGTTTTATGAATGAAAATAATGTCACATCACATTATTATTACTAAATTGTGTGGAGAAGAAGACTATTTCTACATGAGGGGCTGCAGACACTAACTGTTTATAAGAATGTATTACGCAATGATGCATTCAGTTCCTAAGCAGAAACAGGAAATGTATATCACAACCATGCTGTGGCCTTATCAAAGGGAAACAGCTCTGGGAGCCACAGACGGCTGAGCTGAGCAGAGACCAATAGAAGGACCCACCCATGATGAGCACATTGGTATTTTCCTTCTCCAAGCACTCCACCACCTCCAGGGCTTTCTGCAGACACTGCCTGCAAGGGGCCACCACAGGAATCAAAAGGGGGCCAATCAAACGAAAAGGGCTGATTTTATGATGCCATGGCCATGCAGTCAATTCCAACTGACCTGATGATATCCAACCACCCTGTGTTTTCAAGGGATGAAAACCACTTGACATCCGACATCCAGAATTCTGTTGAATTATCTGTCAAAGGAAAACATTTTGTTTTTGATTAAACTGTGACCATCTGCCCTCTGTATGGGGAAGTATTTTGTGATGCACATCTCTGAATGAACATCTTCACTAAAAAAATACTTCTGATTATAGTTTTCAGTGACCATTAAAATGGTTCAATTTAGTCCAAAATAAAACAGTAATATGTTTGTTTTGAAAGCTGACATCTTGATCTTCAGTGGCAACTATTTTGGTCTGGCACGGCTGTCCCTGAATTAGCTCAGTGATGCAGGCACAGGATGTAATTGTATGTGGTGAACCAGCAGCCGGAAGGCCAAACATACTTGCTCTCCAGCAAGATAAACAAGCCTTAATCACACATTAACTAGGAACTGTTCTAGTGGCAAGCCGAGAGGAATGTGGAACACGTGCGCTGATGTGCTACATGACAAGGCAGTCTCACCGATGAGGAAGAACTGCTTGAATTTGGTGTAGGACAGCTGCACCTCCTGGAGGGACGGGAGAGTGTCGCTGAGGTCCTCCGTCTTCACCGAGTACAGGTGAGTGTGTGCAACAGCAGTGAGCATTCTGCAACAGACCACACCATCACACCACAGCGTTAGGGGTGCACTGCTCAAGGGAAACGCACATCAATAAAGATTATTATTCATATTATTATCATCATTTTTAATATTATTATTATTAGCATAATCTCCATTGACTGAGGACCATCAGCCAGGCTTGTTTATTTCAAACGAGGCACCGCCAACCCAGCCCTGCCGCTTACGCTATTTCAATAGGAAACTGAAGATGACTTTATGGCCCCCATTCAGTTAGCACTAGTTCCTCAAGACAACTTAATGTCACTGAAAAAATGTCAAACTTATTGCACTGTCTTACTGGTCTGACATCTCTGCCTCCCAATGCTGGACCCTGCTAGAGAGAATGAGCTCAAAGGGTCCTGGAGCGTTTCATGAGGCACAGCAAAGACTGTCCCCCTCTCATAACCTACTAGCCTGCACTCATGCTTACTGTGGCTGCTCTCTGCTCTCTGCTCTCTGCTCTCTGCACGTTACTGAAGAAAACACAGAGAAGCTATCGGGAGTCACAGCAGATGCCATAACATGCAGAGACGGTTTCCTAAAGGAAGGAAGTGAGCCTGAACAAAGGCCTTTGGGGGCTTTTTCTGTGCCTCACCCCCCCCCCCCCCCCCCTTAAACTTTAACATAGCATAGCACTTAGCTCCCTTTAATTAACTCAGTTAAAACACACAGTGAGAGTCTCCTCAGGGTCACGGCGTGTCTACAGTACAGGATCTGAGTAAAAGCTCCACTAAGGCACTACTTTGCCCCGCAGTGAAATTCTGAATCTGATCCAAACACAATACAACTCAGTTTGTGTACGCACACACACACATCAGACACACACATACACACACACACACACACACACCAGACACACACACACATCAGACACACACTACTGTGCACAATGGCTCCAGTGTCACGAGAAGAGGTGAACATTTCCCTACTTTTCCACGTAGGCCTGGGGGACGGGGTCGTCCTGCAGCAGAGGGAGGGCTGCGGTTTTGAAGAGAGCGCAGCCACTATGGTGAGACCAGCACCAGACCTACAGCAACAGGGCCAGAGTGAGGAGCAGGAAGTACACTTAGTGAGCAGGAAATATACTTACAGTAGGTTGAATTAGTACATTGCTGGGTGTTTAGCTAGCGATGGTGAGGTAGAAAGCCTTCATCTAAAACTGCCTACATGTAGTTATTATAGATTGGCCTTTAATCTTAAATAATAGAAATAGGTACATTTTAGAAATACTCACCGGTAAACCTTTTCCATTAAATTTTTTGGCATTCTGGAAGTCCTCGTCCGTCACAGTTGCAGGAACAATAAAATACTGTGGCAATCTGGAAGGTGTAAAATCATGAGTAAATGATGTTCAAAACAGGCCAGTTTCTCAAAAGTCTGTTTCTGACGCACATTACCTTAAAACTTAATCACAGTGCAATTATGGCATTATGTGCATTTGAGAAAAGTCACAAATACGGTATACACTATAAGCATGTTATCTAACCTTTATACAGTATATTTCAATATGATGTGTATTCAGAGAAAGATTACAGAGAAAAGGCTCTTCACACTAGGAACTATATATAAAGATAATTGTAACGCAACAATATTATTTACGCAAATTGTAAAGATAATTGTAACGCAACAAAATTAGCATACAGACGGACCATTGATGAGGAACGTCTCTTCTCATATGAATGAATGAATGTATCAAATTCGATGGTTTCTGGTTTGCTGTCAGCTTTTAATCGTTCTCTGAAAGCGATCCAAGCAATACTGGTGTACATGTATATGTGATATTTATCTACTGTAATAGTTCTTGTTATCCTTCTTGGCAATGAAGGGTTCTAAAGGCTTTAAGTTATAGTCTGCATATGCCGGTAAGCATCTTGCATTAGTGTACCTTGGAAAGAGTTCAAACGCCTGGTTTTCTGTTACTATTCTACAAGCCCCTTTGGTCCTCTTCATCTCCACGCTCCAGTCATCCGCCGAGTCAAACATCACCGTCCTCCACTTCCTCTGCATCTCTGGGAGAGGAGATTTAGCTGTTTATTTTTCCCATAACCTGTGAGAACCACCAGTCCACTTGTGTGATGGACACACCTTTGCTAAACTACAAACTAATGCCTTGGCCACATGACCAGCAGCTCCAGTGCCCAGAGTGGGACTGTGCTCCGGCGCTGGTGACATGAAGCAGCTGGAACAGAAGCGCCTGTCCAGCCAGAGCCTGATTTGACTCGACACATAGAGACTCCTGCTGCCTGCTCAAGCCTTCTTGCTGTCAGATGCATCCCCCCAACCGTGACCTACACACTCATTCCCTCCTTCTCTCACACACACACACACACACACACACACTCTCGCTCTCCCTCTCTCTCTCACACACACGCTTCTCTATCTCTCCCCCTCTCTCTCTCTCTCTCTCACTCTCACACACACACACACACACACACACACACACACTCTCTCTCTCTCTCTCTCTCACACACACACACACACACAGCCAAACGTTAGTGGCGACTGTTGTCCTGCCAGACAAAGGGTTCATTGAGCTCCAGCAAAGGGAATGTGACACAAGTTGGACTCTTGATGCTGCACACACCATAGAGAGGGCAGGGCACCACATCCAGACAGCAGCTGGAACAGACTGGTCTCTTTACCCACGGGCTGCAACATTGTGCCAAGCCAACCCCAGACCCCATTACTGCCTCCGGCTTCAAACAGGCCAGGCAGGCTATGGTGTGAAGTGCTCGGTGACTACTGTTCATTTAAAGATGAAAATTATTGCATACATTTCATTTGAAAGTTCCAATGCACAGTTCAAGGCAATCTATACATATCTCTGAAGCAGGGCAACTGAGCGTGTTTGCTGTGGAAAGATCATCGGTATTACCTGCGTTGTTGGCACAGTACGCAAAGGCAAACACACACTTGAGAGATTTGGATTCCAGGCAGTGGTGCACAATCCCTTGGAAAATCTGCAGGGTGGAATGCAAGCGTAGGTCTGCTTTAGAGAAATTAACATAATGAAGCCATTTGCCCCTCATAAAGATATGTAGTATCATTTAACAACTCTGTGTCTTTAAGTAAGTATGTGGCAACACAAACTACACATCTGGCACCTACAGAAATGTTTAAGCCCGATGGGAAAGACATGTAAACACAAATGTTGTGAAGAAGTAGCAAAGGCCCTAAAACTCTAAACCTCTAAACCTATTGGATGCTAAAAATTCAGGACAAAGAAACCAAAGCATATTATCTGTAATGTTTCACGTAGTGCTGTGCGATACTACAATATATACCATAGTGTGACAGAAAAATGTCTATCGTACGTCTACCGTAATTTTAACGTGTATGGGCTGTGATTGCTCAGATAATTTAACTGCAGCTTAGAGATGTGACATGATTTTCAAATATTCGGCCTATATAGCCTACTTAATTTGAATATTTTATCTCCGCACAAAAATTCAGGGAACGTGCAAAGGTGACTTCAGTGCTGCTCCGATATCTGTGCCATCAGAGCGAGCTCCACAGCTGTGGGCTTCTAAACCAAACCCTATTTCTCTATAGATTGAGCTCCTGAGTCACAAAACATGTGGCCTATTAAACAAAAATCTGAGGCTATGAATACTTTTGTGGTTAAAACCATAGTGTTTAAATATTGCCTAGTCCGACAATCATTTACAGTTTGTGAGTGTGCACTTGCATGCGTTTATATGGAAGGGGCATGTAGGCGTTTGTCGGCCATCTCCCAACTACGTGCTTGAGCATATAGCCTACTGTATATTTTCCACATCTGACATCATCATTAGCCTGCATGACCAAATGTGAATGCAATAGTTTAATAGCCCTGGATGATTTGTTTAAAGAAGACTGGTAAAGGTGGCATACAGCAATTCATTTCTAATGTTACAGTCTTTGCTGAGGCTGTTGTAAAATGTTCATTTTTTTTCCAAGATGACAGTAGCCAGGCCATGTTCTCCTACACACCTCCACTCAATTCTCACCTTCCTACATTGACACTGTTGTCTCAGGAGGCATTTGAAGTTGTCCAATCAGAGAACAGAGGGAGGGGTTGGGAGTGCAGAGTTAGAACTCTATCAGTGAAGGCAGGCCATCACTCAAGAGCTGATCCTTTTAAATCTTAAAGCACCTCCAGCAAGCAATCAAATCTCATTACCGAATGTCCAGACCCTCTGTGCGAAACGAGGTGGAGAGGAGGAGACTGGTTTATTACCAGGCTAAGATAACACCAACACATTCCCAAAGAGACAGCATGGCAGCATTAGAACCCACTGCACTGTGGGTGGTGTTGGCATGCTTCTCAGGCAGGCCGCTCTCTAGTTATAGACCAAAAGACTCGTGCTAAACACTGTCCAGCGATTTACTAGTGAAGATGGTAAAGGTTAAATATCATACCGTTCTGGCCTCTTTTTCATCAGTATAGGTTAAACAATACTGAAAAACACGGAGATCTTTGCAATGAATTATGATCTTCGATGGGCACTTGTTCTTCAACAGAGGACACGTTATCAATTTTTTCTTGTCATCATATCCTGCCGATGAAATGACAAACATCATTCTGTTGTCAGCTAACATGTGTGGGGCAAATGTAAATTAAATCACAACTTAAAGGGTCAAAGTACAAAGAACCTTTGTAATTTTCACACACACACACAAAAAAAAATTCTTACCTCCATAAATGTGGTCCACGCACATCAAAGGAATGTCGTTCTGCCCATACAGCTTGTTCTTAAAGTGCTGGGTCTGTTTGGCAGAACAACAGGACATGATGAGGGACTGATAATCAGTTTTGGCTTAAAACCACACACTTGCAACTAAACTAAATATCTAGAAAACACCAACAGGAAATTAGTGCAAACAAATATATAAAGTCATTAAAGGGTTTATCTGGAGTCAATCAACCTGAAGCCCTGTTGTCTGAGGCTGCCGAGTGCTGTTGATAGGCATCAGAACAACAGCAGTATGTACAACATAGACCGACTTCGCAAACTGCCCGCTGACGCTAACAGATTAGGGCATATGCAAACGAAATGGACATGCCCTGATTAGTTAGCGTTGGCTGCTGTTTAGCTATTCGGTCGACCGTGCATGCAAATCTGTCGTTCTCATACCTATTGATAGCACTTATCAACATGAAACAACAGGGCTACGTGTTGATTCACTCCGGCTACGTGTTGATTCACTCCGGATAACTCCTTTAATTGCATCTAGTCCTAATATACCAGAATGAATGTAGAGGGGCATTGAAAAAAATCACTCTGTTGCAGAAAAAGATCCTGAGTGAGTTTTCATGGAATTTTGTCCATTTCAAGACTTAAAGGTAACTTGCATTCCCTTGCATCTAAAGTATTTGAAAATGAAAAGACAATTCTGTGTGTGTCTCTTTGTTCCACAAATTACGCTTGAACCACTTATCCGACTGACCTCAAATTTGGTGCGTGTCTTGCTCACAGCTTGAGTGAGTGTAGTACCAAGTTTGGTGTTGTTTGGCCACAAACTATTCAAGATATTGTTAGCACTCCACCCGCGATAGCTACTTTCCTTCTCACATAGTCTGAGTACAGCAGCATCTGAACCAGTGCGGAGGAAAAGGGCTTCATCTTTGGCTGTCTAATCAACTCAACTATACATACTGTGTACACTGCCACACCACGTGTCTTTACCTGCAACCTAAACATGCTTTTTTTTTGGATATCTGGAGAGGAGCGACCTTACGGGTCTTTGACATGACATCAGCACAACCATCACCTCACGCTCCGTGGCAACAGGTCATTCACAGATGTCCTAGGCTCCAAAAACACAGCATCGCTCCTTTAATGGGGCAATAGTATGCTTAGATCACTTCATTAAGTACACTAACATAGTAATGCTTTTACAGCAAGTAATATGCAAAGTATGACAGCCAACATACAAGAAGCCATGATGACTTCCTGTATTTGACAGATATCTTCAAATCTGTTTTTAGGTGTTGGCCACACTACTCTGTACGGCTGACAGCACTGAAAATACCACATGCCTGCACTGGATGCATGACTAAAAGGAGAATGAGGCGGTTTAGATAAGAAAGTAGATGCTACTACTGTAACACGCACAGCATGTTGAAACGAAGCGATGAAGCATGAATCAGGAAGTTCACCAAGCCGCTTGGGAGAAAGCGTCAGATGACAAAAATGTTGAAAGATAAAATGTTCTTACATTTACATTTATGCACTATTTTATCCAAAGCGACTTACAATGTATGCCTCACATTCACATGCAAGGTGCCAACCTACCACCAGGAGCAATTTGGGGTTAAGTGCTTGCTCAAGGACACTTTGATGGGGTCAGGGCTCGGACCTGCAACCCTCTGGTTGCCGAACGGCACCTCTACCACCTGCGCCTTAGAGAAGACAGGGGGCAATGTCACTAGACAGCAGGTCCTTATTTGAGAGCTGGGCACCAAGCTAGCTGGCCCATTAGCCTAAGAGTGGGGGGAGGGAGTTCCTCAAAACCGTCTCCTAAGTGAGAGCAGCACAGAGCTCCAGTTCCTCTTTAGGAGGTCAGCCACCACGAGCACAGCAGATAACCTCCGTGCATCTCCGTGCACCACGCCAAAGCAAACATATAGGAAGTCTGAAGCAACTCAACTACAACCAAACAACCTGAAGCGAGATGTGTGGGCCAAGACGGCTGGGAAAGAAATCTCACCAGTGTGTGTGTGTGTGTGTGTGTGTGTATGGGGGGGGTGGCATGTTGGGAGTCTGTACCGTATCGTCGGTTGCCACTTCATCACTGATGAAGGACACGCGAAAGTTGGTGCAGACCAGTGTGCCAAAGACACCACGTTGGGAGAGATCATCCTGCGTGTACTTCAGAACGGGGTTGGCACTGCAGAACACCACCTCACCTGTAGAGCACAGGGGCGCTAGATCATACTGCAAACCACCACCCATTCCTCAAGGGCGACTTGAAAAAAATCATTCACTGGCAAACCTGACATACTGATAACAACCACACTTTGCTTGATCTTGTTATTAGTAAACAACACTTTCATAGGTCCTAGAGTCCTAGTATCCATTTCAAAATTATTTATCACACTAAATCACTATATAATTTTAGAGTAGTGAAATAAATGTTAAGTGTACTACACACAAAAGAGGAAATGGAGCTCATAAAAATTACCTGCCAACAAATCAGGGCACCTCTCTTTTTTCGGAGGCTCTTTTTCTGGATTTATTTCCTGTTGGTAGGAAGCCATAAACAAGCAAAACAGCAGTAGAGATTTATGCAAAAGTGATGCAAAGCATGAACATAAACATACACATCCTTTGCTTTAAAAAAGCCATCTACCCCATAACCTCAAATACATATCACACTAAACCTCAAAGGAGAACCAGCATCCAGTTTCGAGTTATGTGAAGAGAGTCAATTGACAGACATGAGACATTCGGTTTCCCAGCATTTGATGCACACCGATAGTGAAAGCTACATTCAAACTCGCAGGTACCTTGGGCCAAAATCTCAACAAAAGGCAGTTCTGAATTCAGACTGGGCTGCAGGTTAGTGCCAGTCCTGCCATATAGGCCGTCAATGACTATACGGGGTCGTGGTCTCAATCATAATCCTCTCAGTCATTTCTGCATTTGATCATACCAATATCACACCGGTTCGGTAAAGATTTGCGACATGCATAACACTTTACCCCACAATAACTTCCTTAGGTCGTGTCGTGCAGAGAAAATACCGCTGATTCATGCAGTATTCGTCCTCATGGAAGAGAGCACCTACTGTAGCTATCTATTATGTTGACCTTTGTCATGGGTGTTATTAGGTCAACCCTGACAGGAAAGCTTTCGTTTTAAGTTGAATTCGTTTTGTGTGGCTTACTCAGCATCACTGCATGAATGTTGCAGTAAAATCATGAAACTGGGAATGTTGTGATCCTCAACAGTGATACTAGCTTTGTTACTTTACATGCTAATGTGGCAATTTATAAATCAGAGTTTAACACGACATCATTTGATGCAGTTTTACAACTGCAAATGACATCATGATAATGGCACAGGGCAAATTTACACACGTCTCCGGATAAAACACCGTGTGCTAAAACTGCTCTGGCTAACTTTACCGCGACCAATGGCAAACTCAAGGCAGAATTCCCACATGGATGAAGCTCCCCTTACAAAGGCACGAGTGAATAGCTTCTCCACGAGTTAACGTTAACTTGCCTTGCAGCGAAGGGCTATTTTCACGGCCAGTGTGGAATTAAGCTAGCACCACTGGCGATTTCTCAGCTGTTTAGCAAAATCTACCTCAAATACTTATTTTGCCAGCAAGTTAGTAAGAGACCCGCCCTAGCCATGTCAAAGAACAACTAGCTTAAGTTTTCAGCGCCAAAGTGATAGAATAATTTGCATTCCTAAACAGGCTCGGCACAGCAGCACCAACTCAGACCAAGACACAAAAGAAAATCACCAACCTCGGGTGTTACATATGATACAAATGAGGCTTTAGGAGGTTGTTTCGCTCCGCCGCTCCCCAAACTCAACATTTCGCCAACTTCAGTCCACCTCTCTCTCTCACTCTCTCTCTCTCTCTCCAACCAGGTGGAAGTCCGGGCGAAGCGAAGGATTAACCTGTTTTGACAGCTAACCGCGCCCATTACACATGATTGGTTGAATTTCATCAACTCTTGCTTTTGTTGGATATCCGGTTATGTTCTTGAGCGCCATTGGACGACACATCAGTCCATCAAATACTACAGTAAATTCACTTCCTGATTGGGACGGCAGGACAAGAACCAGACGGAGCAGTTGGGACAACAAAAGAGGTTGATTCAATGGTACTGAATGAGTCCGTGAATGGCCTCTTGTATCTTCAGATTCTTGTACAAACAAGCCATGGCAGTGCAATGGTATTAGTTGCACGGTCAGACAGACAAGGACACATTCAAAGAGAACTATAAGATCTAGATTCACAATGTCCCTTTAAGCTACCACAAATCAACATTTAGCAACAAGAGCAAACGCCTTTCATACTGTATGTGTGGCCACAAGGTTTAGAAGATAAAACCTGCTCACAGATGTGCTTACACTGCTCGCTTTCCCGGAGACTACAGAGATCACCCCACACAACTTCCTTTGCACTGAGCATCAGAGAACAATCCCCACACTACTTCCTTTTCCCCTCTTATGGCAAAACATTCCCAACATCCTGTGCCAGTGCAATTCCCCAAATCCCATTGGAAGATCACAGGCCCCATTCCGCTTCAGAGGGTCATTTAGGCTGTTTATGTAGCCCACACTCTAAGTGAGAATACTAAACTCAGACCACTCTTCATTCTGGAAATGTCTTTATTTTGCTTATTGTAATGCAGTACACTTTGACAGCAAGTTACAGGCATCAAAGGGGTGGTTCTACATCAAACTGCAAATTACAACACTGGTGTTACATGGTTCTCCCTCCAGCTTATTTCCATGTCAAGAGATCGGAACAAACTACTTTTCCATTGAGATTGAGGGCAAGCGATTGTTCTAAGAAACCAATAAAATCAAAACCAAAGCCACAGAAACATAAAAAACAAACAAAGCCATAAGAACATAAAATGGGGGAAATGACACAGCCATGCTTCAAGAAAACATAAATGAACACTTTGAATATCAATGGTAAGATATAAGCTTATGCGTGATCACATATATTAGACGTCATATATAAATATATATGATCACATATATACACAAGAAAGATACACTTAAGGATTCCACTATGAACACAAAAACTTAACCAGGGATCAGTGTCTTCAGAAATGCATCACAACTAGTCACAGCCCCCCTGTGAACAGTTAGAACACTTGTTGTCTACCATTTAGATAAAACCTCCACTTTGCACCATCGGCATTAAACAAAGTTTTTTTTCTTTTTTTGATGACAACTTAAAATAACAATAAAAAATAAAAATGTAAAAAATATTCCATTCGCCAAATCGTAAATTCCATCATTATAAGCCACCAGTCAACCCTCATAATGTACTAGAACTAGAGAATACATGCTCATACGCATTAGCATTTTATCCAGGTTGATCATAGCATGACTACAAGACTAACATACATCTTTCACTTTGAATGATATATATGCATATATTCTCTTATTATAATGGGATCAGGAATGTCTCTGTTGTAATAAAACAGGAATAAAATGTAGGAAGCCACGGTCATGATGAAGTAGTTCTAGTTTAGACATTTGGGGTGAGATGGCGTTAACTAGATGAGTTTAGGTCCAAACCACAGTTAGATCACTCTACTGCAAGACTGGTTATTTCAATGCCCTGTAAAGCTATGACTCAACGAGTTTGCTCAACATCAACAAGACCTGACTGAAGCAAACGTGGAAACGAAGAAATATTACAACCATTACGGTAAAGTGTGGTGGGAAGAGGCGGGTCACACCATTCCTGAAGGGTCATGTCTACACCAGCATTCAATTGAGAACAAACGGCTTATGCTCGAAATGCTCAGCCATGTACTATTCATTGCTTTCTTTTTGATAACAGACAATTATCTAGAAATTTCTATTTAGCTGTTTTCCACTCAAGGGCTAGTCACAGAAACTTTGTGGAATTAAAGGAGTTCTCCGGAGTGAATCAAACCGAAGCCCTGTTGTCTGAGGCTGCCGAGTGCTGTCGATAGGTATCTGAACGACAGCAGTA
>JASCQY010000316.1:0-11619 GCA_030264315.1 Sardinella tawilis | reverse complement strand
ACACACACACACACACACACACACACACACACACACACACACACACACACACACACACACACACACACACAGCTTTTAATACTCACTCCAAAGGCCAACAGTGACTAAACCCTCCCGTGATGGCTTATGACACAGATAGCACAGCACAGAGGTTGCATCCATTTCCTGCCTCACTGCAATGAGGGGTTCAAATGCATTTGCAGAATAAACACACTTGTTTACATTTTACTTGATGTAAGTGAATGAAATTTCTAATCCCATTTCATTGACACATCTGCTAACTGCTAATAACAGAATTGGGCCCTGGCTAGAACACCCACTCCAGAATGATGTGCTTTCCCCATCAAACACTTCAGTGTAAGCAGGCGACAGAATGTCCCAGTTCCCACAAGCCTCTCAGATCATTTGATTCTGGTACTTGGAGCCACTTCAAATGTTTGTCGTTTCTCTTGCGAGACAAATCCGCCTCATTTGTTTTCCACCAAACACACACACACACACACACACACACACACCTCATCTCCATCCTCCAGCGCTCCTCCTCCTCCCTCCTCCTCCAGTACTCCTCCTTCTGGAGCTGCTTCCTCATCTTCTCCTCCTGGATCTTGCGCGCTCGGATGCTGGGCTTCACCTCCACCTGCAGGTCCGGGTTCACCTTTTTCTGCAGCGGGGACAGAGAACATGAGGGTCAACACAGAGGCTGGAGGGGGAGCCAATATTTACTGGTTTTCCCACACACTGTTCATCCTGTGTGTGTGTGTGTGTGTGTGTGTGTGCACCGCCAGCAGTGCCAAACAGTTTCCAAGAGGCCTCCGACACAAACCTTGTACTGAAGACGATGTCTTCGTCCTTTCAAGTGCATCTCCTTGGCGTTTGGGTCGTTAAAACTACATTCACACAGCTTGCAATGAAAGCGGATCACCCTGCCTTCATCGTTGCGTACCTAAGCGGAAAACAAAACACACACACACACACACACACACACACGTCGTAAACTTGGGCCTCTCTGGTGGTCACCACATGAAGAATGGACATGCACAGAATTGAAAGGCCCGACGCAAGCGATGTCACCTCTTCCACGTAGTCGTGTCCGACCGGCTGGACATCACTCTGTAGAGCCGCCAGAGCCGACTGTGCTGACAGCGAATCAGAGGCATCGACCTTCATGTCCGGGGACTGTGCAGCCAATGAGGCTGGGGCGGGTTTGGCCACCTCTGCTTTGGCATCGTCTGCCTTGATGCCTGTGGTCTGGAGCTTGCTGCCTCCTGCAACAGGAGAACAGACGTCACGTTAGCTCTGCCCAGAGCGCAGACGCGTTAGCCATAGCCGTCAGCCATTACTTATTCAACCAGCCCAGGTTTCTTATGAAGAGACGTCACGTTGACACGTTAGCCGAGAGCATAGACGTGTTAGCCATTAGCCATAGCCGTTATCCATTACTTATTCAACCAGCCCAGGTTTCTTATGAAGAGACGTCACATTAGCATGTTAGCCGAGAGTGTAGACATGTTAGCCATTACTTATTCAGACCGCCCAGGTTTCTCATGCGATAACAAAAGCAAAACAGACTCGTTCCAGTATGTCGAGGTTGAGCTGAACTACTGCAGGATGACCTGCTCAAAGTGACCTGAAAAAATCTGACACCAAGCTCAGGTGTGACCTGCAGAAATATGACACAGTTCAGGTGTGATCTGCAGAAATATGACACAGTTCAGGTGTGACCTGCAGAAATCTGACACCAAGCTCAGGTGTGACCTGCAGAAATATGACACAGAGTTCAAGTGTGAAGACTCAAAGGCTAAAACAAACAAACGTGGAGTTGAACGAACTTCACTGCGAATGCCCAAAAAAAAAAAGCCCCACACACACACACGCACACACACACACACACACACACGCACACACACACACACACACACACACAGGACTGCAGAGAGCAGTGGAGCATACACTTGTATGAGCCAAGCAGATATAATTTGTCCTGCTATATGCGTGTATTTCCCCTCCCTCATTGCTTTTGGTGGCAACAAGAAAGCAGCCTTTGTCAGTGTTCTCCTGTAATTAACAACAGTGAGATTCCAGCCAGTCTAATAGCTGCTCTGCCACTCCCAGCACAGAGAGAGAGAGAGAGAGAGAGAGAGAAAGAGAGGTCTTTGTAGTGTAATGAAAAAAGAAATTGCATGTTTCGACCAAGTCTATCCAATCAGATCACAAATGATTTACTGTTTTGGGTGATTTGATGCTGGCTCCGTTTCACAGAGAGTTTAACTCCTCCGGCCAGACCCACGGAGCTTATGGCCCATGGCTGAGAGAGAGAGAGTGTGTGCGTGTGTGCGTGTGCGCGTGTGCATGTGTGCGTGTGTGTGTGTGTGTGTGTGTGTGTGGGGGGGGGTCTGCTGGAGTGGATCTGGTGGCGCTACAAAACAAACATTCTATTCTGTGTGCCATTCTAGTGTGGGGCAGCATGGGGGGGGGCATGGGCCGGCCTCCCTCTGCGTGTGAGAGGAGGAGCTGGTAGACTCAGCCCAGAGCGCTGGCACTCACAGGGAGCAAAGCTGGTCACTGCGCAAAAAAAATTAAAGGAGGGAGGGAAAAAAAAAAAAAAAAAAAAAAAAGAGGTGCCTTTTAAGTGCACAACTAAAAGGGAAAGAATTTGTAGGAATGTTACTGAAGGGCGTCTTAGTATGAATGCACCACCTTGGCCTGACCCGACCTCGCCCATTATTACATGAGCACAGAAAACGGACCCGACCTCGCACATTATCAGATGAGCACAGAACTGACCAGACTCGCCCGTTATCACATGAGTACAGAACTGACCCCACTCGCCCGTTATTACATGAGCACAGAACTGACCCGACCTCGCACGTTATCGTCACATGAGCACAGAACTGACCCGACCTCGCACGTTATCGTCACATGAGTGCGGAATGGATCCCAAAAGCACAACACAGCCTAATGTCTAATGCATGAAGAGTCCGAGCGGAGAGCACTACTGCGTTCTCAGACTTTTGCCAACATCTAGTTGTGATCTCATAGGAGAAGAAAACAAAAACAAGATCAGAAACACAAACAAACAAACCCCCCACGCTTACCAACAAAGTTGATCTTGGGGGTATTGGCCTTCTTGACGGCGCTGGCGTTGGCGGGCAGGCCGCTGGGGGCGGGGCTCTTGCCCTGGACCGCCGCCGCTGCGGCCGCGCTGCCGTTGGTGGCCATGCTGACTGGCTTCAGGTAGGACGCGTTGGCGCTGCCCGCGGCGGAGGCCTGGGCGGGCGAGGGCACGCTGTTTCCCAGCGCCCCGCCCCCGCCGCCCGCACCCGAGCTGCCTGCCGACGCCGAGGCTTTGCTGGGGGCGGCCGTGGTGGCGCTGGAGGTCTGGGTCACCACGCTGGGCTCTGTGGAGGGGATGGGCTTGCCAAGTTTGGTGTGGAGCTTAACAACCTGGAGCAAGGACACACAAGGACAAAGACATGATTGCCAAACAAGCCAAAGAAAACAACAAAAAGGTCAGTGTCAGAGTTTCAGTTACCTGGTCTCTGCATTGACTAATGATTACAAGAACAGATGGGGTGCCAGAAAATATGCCCCCCCCACTTCCCCAAGAGTCATACAGGTTCAGGTTCTATTTGGTTTCGTGTCCAAGCGGAGGAATTTGAGCAGTCGGGGGCGACTATTTGTGGCTCAGTGCGAGTGGTGGGGAAACAGTATGGTTCAGTGCAGATGGGAGAAGAGAAAACAAGGCTTGAGCATCATGTGACTCTTGGCAGGCAAAGGCCCATCATGTTTATATATACACAAAGACGACTACAGAAACTCACTTCTTAAGATCACAATCAGGAGAGTTAAGCCTCACATTTAGTAACATTACCGTAACAGTAACATTATTGGATTCAGTTACAAACACAAAATGTACATATTTATTTACTTATTTATTTATTTTTCAGCCTGTACCACCCAAAATACTCCCGGCAGGAAGCGCTATTCCTGTGGGAGAGACATAATTTGGGAAAGGAGGGAAGAGGAATGCGTGTTTATGGGAGACTGAAGGAATGTTAGAACCGACTGACTGGGCATCCTGGTTGAGAGGAACTCAAATGGGGGAAAAAGGACTAAAAGGCCTGTGTGGAATGGCTGTAGGTTACAGTTTTTAGTGCTATTGACACAACACCAGATATTAACATCATTGAATTCAGACTTCAACAAGATTGATGTTGCAAACAGGACCCATCTCTCCCTCCCCCCCATTTTTTTCCAAAGGGCCTGGCCTTCTTCTTCTTCTGGGAAAGCAGGCTGAAGGCATTCCCAAGATGGCTGCCGAACAAAGGGACTTGTCTAGTACTTTGCTTGTCTTCTGATTTTGCCTGTTCTGATGATCTTTAAAACATGCCTTTTAAAACACACTTCATCATCTTTGCAGATTTCAGCATTACAGAGGTGACCATCAATATCAATGGATATGTGGTTGGGGTGTGTGTGTGTGTGTGTGTGTGTGGCGCCTGGCTCAAATCTACAGATCGTCTCAGAGGTTTGTTGTATTCTTTGGCTGTTTAACTGATGAAGAATTGAAATTGTTTGTGCAGTCTAGTCATGCCTCGAGTCTTCAGACCAAAAAACTCCATCAACCTGCTGCTGGCTTCAGTCCCTGTGCTGAGTGCATGACGTCAGCCAACCTGGGCTGGGCTGGGCTGGGGAGGGGAGGGGAGGCGGAGTGTCGGGTGCCAGACGGACGGCGCTGCGGTACCTTCTGGTGCTTGGCACCGCGGATGTGTGCGGCGTAGGCGTCGGCCCCGGTGCAGGAGACGTCACAGAGCTCGCAGCGCAGCTGGTTCTGAGTCCCCCGGGCCGAGCTCCCGCCACCGCCGGCCCCGCTACTGCTGCTGCTCTGGGACACCTTCAGCGCAGTCTCTTTCTTCTTGTGTTTCTGGCCCTCCAGGTGCTCCTTATACGTCTGCAGCACACACACACATGCACACGCACGCACACACGCACGCACGCACGCACATGCACACACACGCACGCACACACACACGCACAGACGAGAGAATTGTAAAAATAGAAACAATACCTGAAGGTTCCATTTCATTCCCAAACTACCTGCACTACATCACAAGAGGCAGCCCTCTGGAATGTTCCAAAGGACTCCCTGTACAGACATGACGCCAACAATAAATAGCTCCTGACACGGCCCATTGTAGACCATTACCAAGCCAGACGCTCAGTGGCATGGAGGACACATGGCTTGACCTGGTTGGGATTTCTATGCAGACAATGCTAATTACCTTAGCATGGCAGTGTTTTGGTACTGGACTCTCACTGGGCCCTCTAGGTTAACTTGCACAGATTAATCACCAAACCAAGTACTTCAAATACCCCACAGATGTTTAACGCGACGACAAAACAATACTGCAATAAATATGATGCTCAAAAACGGCTTGTGTTTCCACTTCTCATTCAATCCTACAGTTGCTAACACATATTTCACCAAACTTCCTGTGCAACACTGAGGCAAGCTGCACAGTCTGGGAGAGCTGGTTTAGCGTGTGCCTCCGCTCTGCTCTGCCCTGCCTGACGCACCTGCGGGCCGGCACAGCTGATCTTGCACACGTCGCAGTAGTGGATCTGGGGCGGCTTGGGCGGCTGCTTGGGCTTCAGCTGCTTGTTCTGGAAGGGTGTCTTCTTGGTGAAGGTGCTGCCGGTCCAGGCGGCGGTCGCCGCGGCTGCCGCCACTGCCTGCTTCTGCTGCTGCTGCTGCTGCTGCTGCTGGTAGTAGGAGGAGGCTGCCGAGTACACCGCGGCCTCATAGCCCGAGTAGGACGTACCTGCACGGAGAGGTTAGGGTTACGACATGCCTGATGAAAAGCCCTTCAAAATAATTGACATGAAAACAAGAGCTGCCCCCCCCCCCACACACCAAACAACAACACAGAAAAAAAAGCACAGAAACTTGTTCTACAAATTTCTATTTCCAAATCATCACAAAGGATGTAATGCAATTTCCTTCCAACCGCCGACCTGCAGCTTCCTCGCTGGGCCTTTTTTTCACTTCTTCTCCGTCTGGCTTGCAGCTGCTTAAAGTCTAAATCCTCCATCGCAGAAGTGCAATGCGCCAACCAACAGTGCATCTCACCTCACTCTGCTGCGGTGTGGCAGCTGCAGCAGCTAACGTGGAGCCGCATGTCCTGACAGGCACCACAGCAAGAGCCTGTTTCACCGACACCCCTCAATAGGTGACTGCATTAGTACTGTAGGTGGGCGGGGCTCTAGGACTCACCTGAATAGGTGACTGCATTAGTGCTGTAGGTGGGCGGGGTTCTAGGACTCACCTGAATAGGTGACTGCATTAGTGCTGTAGGTGGGCGGGGCTCTAGGACTCACCTGAATAGGTGACTGCATTAGTACTGTAGGTGGGCGGGGTTCTGGGACTCACCTGAATAGGTGACTGCGTTAGTGCTGTAGGTGGGCGGGGTTCTAGGACTCACCTGAATAGGTGACTGCGTTAGTACTGTAGGTGGGGCTCTGGGAGTAAGACGGGACGACAGAGGCAGCGGCCGCTGCGGCGGCGACCGGCTGCACGGCCGAGGACACGGGGTAGATGGAGAAGGTGGAGGTGGCGGGGCTCGGGGTGGCCGGCTTGATGGCAGTCACCTGGCGCGTCTGCTGGGTCTGGGTATAGGGGGTCGCTCCCTGCGTGTAGCCCGTCTTGGGAGCTGGAGAAGCAAGAGAGGGATTGGGGGGGACGGGGGGGGGCGAGGCATCCCAAAGAACAGAAGAATGGTTATTGATTTCTCTCCTCACTCCACTCTCACTTCCTTGTTCTTCAATGTGGCAGAGCGCTGGTTGAGTGCCCAAGGACGGGGAGGGCGTGTTAAATTACACTCCGAGGGGCCGCATTCCGCTGCCTGCGCTCATGAAGATTTACGCCAAGGACCGGAGTGGACTGGAGCACACGAGCCCCAGTGACTCTGCCACGAGCACGGCTGGGCTCCGAGTGCTTTTACAATAGAAACAAAGACAGATACACAACTGCACTCCCCCAACAGCCCAGCTGGACGCACCTGTCTGGTAGTAGGACTCGGCCACGCTGGGCTGGGCCTGAGCGGCCGCTGCCACTGCAGCAGTGGCTGTGGGCTGCTGGTAGTACTGCTTGCTGTCGTAAGCCACCGCTGGAGCCGTGGAGCGAACATACGAGTAGGAGTCCTGGAGCACACACACACACACACACACACACACGCACAGACACACGCACAGACACACGCACAGACACACGCACAGACACACGCACAGACACACACACACACACACAGACACACACAGTCAGATCAGCACCATGGAGCACAAGAGCCCATGGAAATCAAAAGTGGGTGGGGTTGGGGGGGTTTGTAAGCAAAAAACAGATTACCAGAGGAGCCCATTTTCTATAATTATCCAATTCAAACATTCATATGAAATATTTTCACATTATTACAATTGAACAAACAAAATATGTTTTCAATCATTAAAAAATCTATAGTTCTGTTAACACGTGTGCAAATAGCTGAAGTTCCTGTTTGACAGGGCTTCACACACTGGCATCTGGAGACCAGGTGCAGCTCAGGACAAAAGGCAGCAAAAAGGAGACACACAGAAATGAGAGCAGTGAAGTGAGCTGCACCAACACATTCCGCTCACAGCTCACAGGCACCGAGTCTGTGCATCTGGCCGCCTCTGACAGCTGAGGATACACGGGGGTGGGGGTGGGGGAGGGAGAGAGAGAGAGAGAGAGAGAGAGAGAGAGAGAGAGAGATGAGGGAGAGATGAGGGAGAGAGAAAGAGAGAGATGAGGGAGAGAGAGAGAGAAAGAAGGAGAGGGAGAGAGAGAGAGGAGGTTGTGTGAGAAGAAGAGGGTGAGAGAGGAGGAGAGGGAGAAAGAGAGAGGAGGAGGAGTTGTGTGTGAGGAGGAGGGTGACAGAGAGGAGGAGAGGAAGAGAGAGAGAGAGAGAGAGAGAGAGAGAGAGAGAGGGAGGGGAGGTTGTGTGTGAGGAGGAGGGTCACAGAGAGAGGAGGAGAGGGAGAGAGGGAGGAGAGCGAGAGAGGAGGTTGTGTGTGTGTGTGTGAGGAGGAGGGTGACAGAGAGGTATGAACAAGTGTGTGAGTGTGTGGGGGTGGGAAGGCTTGTTTCCCTGACAACAGCAATTGCTGTGGCATCCCTGCCATGCTGCCACAGCTTACCTGGTAGTTCTGGGACGTGACCGGGGGTGGGGGCGGGGGGACTTCAGGCTGCCGCTGGGCGGCGTAGGCGTAATCGGTGGCCGCGTGCGCCGGCTGATACCCACCGTACGCCGCCGCTGTGGCAGCGGCTGCCACGGCGACGGGCGCTGGCCTGGCTACGGCAACGGTGGCGGCGGTCGGGGCGTAGGCTGCCGCCACGGTGTGAGCCGCCACTGGTGCCTGGTGCACAGTGTAGCTGGCCACTGTAGTAGGGTGGGTGTAGGCAACCCCAGCGGCCGGCTGCTGACTGGGATGGGGAGGGGATGGGTGGAGTGGGGGGAGAGAGAGAGAAGGAGGCGCGTGGGCGCACACACACACACACACACACACACACACACACACACACACACACACACACGGGAAGGGCACCAGTTAGGATTGGTCTCATCTTATATTACAGAAAACTAAATCTAAAGCAATGATCTAACACACCAAGAAGGAGGTCCAGGCTTGGACTAACAGAATTATTCCCACTCTAGGCCATTTAGCCTTCACTGAATCGCAGAAATATAGATAGATGCAGATACTTTATTAATCCTGAAGGAAATGAAGGTGTCAAGTAGCACACACACATTAGGGTACAGACCCAAAGACAAATAAAAACAAACAATACAGTACACATCCACACACATGCTAATCTATACAATTGCTACTTTTAAATCTAAACTTAAGACCAAGCTGGTTTCTATTGCTCTTTACCAATGATTTACAGTACTGCTCGCTCTTTTTATAATTTGTACACTTTATTGTTTATCTTTTTAGGACTTTATGCTTTGTATTTTTGTGTTTTATTTTCTTTTATCTTGTACAGCACATCGAGTTTCCCTTGTTGTATGAAATGCGCTTTACAAATACATTTGCCTCGCCTTGCTTGCCTATAATATCTTGTAACACACATACTAGCTCCATACTAGTCTAACCTACCCTACCCTAAGCGTCCAGATAATACAACCCCACATCCCTCCCTGTGTACCAATCTGCCTGAAAAAAAAACATGACGAGAAGATCAATTTTCAAAATGCAACGATTTTCTGTTCACCAAAGTGATGGTAAGATGCCCTATAGTTGATAGAAATGTATTTTCATTTACATGATCTCTAGTGGGACAGCTCATGAGTTTGAGACAACACAGACCAGTAGCACAGATTCCTCCTCTTAGCGCTTTAGGCATTGAGAGCCCTTTATTAATCCCCTCCGGGCGTCCAATCTACAAACCAGATTGCATGACTTCACTGTGGCGTAGAAAGTCGCATAAAAAAACAAAACTATTAAACAGGTGGATTAAAACACACTGCATGTAAACTTGCCAAACCTCCCCAAACAATCGCCCCATATGTGCAACTAACTAATTCACCTCATATTAATTCAACACATGCAAATTGTTAAGAGCTGCATGTCAGTTAGCATGCAAATAGACTAACAGTGGAAAACAGCAAGGCAAAGCCCTCACACGCTGTCAGAGAGAGAGAGAGAGAGAGAGAGAGAGAGAGAGAAAGCCAAAAAAAAAAAAAAAAAAAAAAAAGGCCGGCCGAATCAGACGCACGCAGCCAGCTGCCTCAGGTGCTGACAGGCTGCGAGTGAGCCGAGCCGAGCCGTGCAGAAGCAGGCGGTGGGAGCCGCACTAAATAAGAAGAGAGGAGATCAACAGAAGAGCTGCCTGCTCTCTCTCAGCGCTGCTGCCTGCTGCTAAATCAGAGCCAGGCCGAGGACATGGAGGGGTGAAGGGGGAGCAAGGAGAGCGGCCTCAACAGTCAGGCTGCAGCTACAGGAATTAGAGCGTGCTGTGCTGGTGGGATCACTATCTGGACGAGCTTATGAGAGGCCGACAACGGATGCTTTTCAATAGTTATTAGGAGCAAAGTTGAATTAATTGGCCCCTCTTGAGATTTTCCCATTGCAAACCAACACAAATACACTTGCACATTGTCAGGGCAAATCTAGGCCTTCTTTCTCAGTTCAAACTTCAAAGTTTGTTTATGTAAATAAAATCAATGATGTAACCGTTTGGTAAAAAAGACTGCATGGCATGAACATGCTTTTCTGAAAGGCTGCCTGCCAGCCTATTACCCCATCCCACAAGATGGAAGATGTTCAAAGAAGGCAACCAACCAACCAGCCATCACTTGGGATTTCTGCTAACAGGTCTAACTGTCCACTGATCCATCATCCCCAGCACTAAACAGCTGCTTTATTTCTGCTCTGGAACCTGTCAACTTATTGCAACTCCATATGCAATGAACACTTGAGACATGCGAGTCAGCATCATCATTCCAATTTAGGGATGCACCAATCCGATATTTGGATCGGATATCTGTCCCGATATGGACAAAATACCTGGTTCGGGCATCAGAAAACCTTAGCCGATCCATGAGCCGATCCGCACCTCCTTTTGACTTTTCTGAGCGTGACCGCAACAACAACCCTGTGTGCTAGCCCATGCCTACAGCAAGTAGCCTACTCTAGCTTGCAGAGAGCTGACAAATTTCAGCTATGCTATGTGCATGTGCAGGGTGTAGATTTATGAAAACAAGAATTTACTTAGTGCTATTAGTAAAACTACAAAGATACAGGCTGTGAACTTCAGGTCATTTAGGCTACTGCTGAACAGCCAGCTGTGTTTACAGCTGTCCCGTTAGCATAGTCTAGCTTGCTATCCAACTGGCTCACTTCGTTTGTAGTTGTACGCAATCAAACATTACAGTACTCACAAAAACAATTACATCACATGACATCTGGGTTATAATCCAATAAAGATTTGTGTAAAATTGTTATCAAATTTCTAAATATTTATTTTCACCAGTACAATAAAAAAAAATGTAATACAATCCATTCATCTTCAGCACTGATTCCCACCTACAGCTTGCACTGTAAACAAAGTTGCATGTTTCAGTGAAGCCTGCAACCAGAGGAATTTTAAAGTGACAGACACCTAATTAGACCTAGTCCTACAAACAGCAAATACACTCAATGACTGGTGCATAGGCCTATTTGTTTATATTTTATTATTGATGTAGCCTAAATAACCATTAATCAAATTTAAGTCTGAGTTTTTTTACAGGATAATTACCATCCTAGTTATGAAGGTGTTTATTAATTCAATAGCAATATCGGATCGGTATCGACCGATATCCCAAATCGAAGATATCGGAATCGGTATCGGAATAAAAAAAGCTGGATCGGTGCATCCCTATTCCAATTAAATCCCTACCCTACCCCTATCCTACTCTCTACTCCTACCCAACCCCTACCCCTGCCTGCCCCTACTCTACCCCTACCCAACCCCTACTCCACCCCCTACCCAACCCCTGCCTGCCCCTACTCTACCCCTACCCCAACCCCTACTCTACGCCTATGCGCCCACCCCGACTA
>JASCQY010000315.1:0-11054 GCA_030264315.1 Sardinella tawilis | reverse complement strand
CGAGAAAGTATCGGGTGCGCACGAGAAACCCTTGGGTTTTAATTTTGTCTTATATGTCCTATTAAGGGCTCCGTATAGTTACGATGGTCAACACATTAGAAACATTAGCGAGCTGTCTCAAAATCAATCATGATTGAAGCTGGGCCTACTGAAAATGCATTAGGCCTACCAAGCCAAGGTGGTGAGGTGTGTCATTTCTGCTGGCTGTTATATTAGGCCTTGTTCTTGTTGTGTAGCTAGTAGACCTTCATTTAAAAGCTGTGATAAGCGAAGTTTTATTTAAAAAAAAAAAAAAAAACTTATAACATAAGAATTTAAATATAGGCCTATAATGTGTTACTAGAGTGTGCTTATGATCAGGACTGCTGATGTTCAGTTAATTAAGATATTACAAAAATGCAGTTTTTCCATATTGTCTTTGCTCAGTTGAGACATTTAAGAGGTAATCCAACATGAATGGCATAAATTTGCAGGACCAATTAGGCTTACAGTCATTTAATTACTTTCTTGTAGTAATTTTGTGATATCCCAACTACTCTATTGTCCCTGCATGAGCAATTTAAATCCCCCCCTTATCTTTATTTTCACGACTGTGGTTTTATGGTTGGTTTTGTTGTTGTTAACATCATGTATGGTGAAATAGGCTAATTATTTGATCCCCTGCTGATGTAGTAAGTTTGCCCACTTAAAATAATTGCTTAATATGTGTATTTAAACAGAGGTATAATAGGGCCTATAAACAAACAACACAGAAAAACACATTATGTAAAGGCCAAAAATGTATCAATATTTGATAAAGTGAAATAAGTATTTTATCCCCCACCACCCAGCCAGAATTGTGATTTACTGTTTATGTAGCCTACCCATTGGCCTCAGAGATCTCACAATTCCAGACATGCACTGTACAGTACATGGGCTAGGCCAAAAAGGACATCATGGACAAGACTGTTGACCTGCATAAGGCTGAAAGGCCATCAGCAAGAGGCTCGGTGAGAAGGCATCAACTGTTGAGTCTGATTACTCATGAATGGAAGGAATAATGAATACCATCAACTGCCCTCAGCCTGGAGGCTCATGCAGTCTTACTTCATGGAGTATGGAGGGTGAAGAGAAAGGCGAGGGATCAGCCTGCAACTACGCAGGTGTTAATTATCTCAAAGCAGTTGTGCACAGTCACCAACAGTACCATTATTAACACTGAACGCCTACAGTGCCTTCAAGGAGGATCAAGAAGGCAGATGTACAGGCCTGTCTGAAATTTGCCAGTGAACATAAATGATTCAGGCCTGAGAGAAAGTGATGTGTTCAGACTAAAAGTAAGCTCTTTGGCATCAGCCTAACTCGACAATGTCTGGATGCTAAGTATAGCCTGAAGAATACAACCTCACAGTCAAGCAAGGAGATGGAAACACCATGCGTTGGGTCTCTTTCTCTGCTAAAGGGTACAGGACAAATTCATCTCATTGAGGGGCCAGTGGCCACAGACCATAAAATCTTCCCCCAGCCAGAAAACTTAAGATGGGTCCTGAATGGGTCTTCCAACATGACAATGTCAAACAAAGAGTATTGAAGAAGCATCATAGTTGTAAGGCAAAAATGACTGAAATCCCCATTTTGGTTTGGCCTGTGCCAGCCCTGCAGCAAAGCTTACAAAATACGCCATAGCTGCTATCTTGGGAACTCGTCTCTAAACAAAGGAATTTTGCTTTGTTTTGTTGTGTTTTTATCTGTAAATATATTGGTTGAATGTAATATTGTCATGTTTGGGTCTTCAAGCTACCCAGTGACTAGATTGTAGCACTATGAATTAAAATTCACACCTTCAACCGGCCTCAGCCGGTTTACAAAATACAAGGTAGGGAGCCATTGTCTGGTGATAATGGGGCAATGGAGGATGTATGACACATTTACTTTATTGTTCATTGTTTGACCTTTGCTCTACCTTTCTGGCTCTACCTTTTCACTTCACCATTCATTATTCTACCAGTTATCGCAGTTCTCCTATGTCCTTCTCCTCTTGTGTTTAGAACTGGTAACTTGATAATATTGTTCTACCCATTCATTTTATGGAGTCAGCTTAATTGTAATTTCTCACAATATTTACCACTAATATATTCTTCTGTCCTACATTCAAAACCACACATTTTGGAGTCAAGGCACCAGCCTGTTGTTCCTCCCTTACATCACCAAGTCTTGTTCTACCAAGGAATCAAATACTTATTACACTCACACGTGTTTTTTACTCTGGGTTTTTGATGGATATTCTGTTTTCTTCTATTTCGGTTTCCATAAAAATTTGACTGTTCATTTTTCTGTTTGTGAGTAAACTTCATCCATGCATTCATAAAACATAAACACTCATCCAGATAATTATTTCCTCACTGTATACTTTGCCTGCTTTTAGTGGCGTTTTTTTATTTGTCTTAAAAAATGTATTGTTTCTTTTGTAATATGCTTTGCACAAAACAATTAGCATACAGTAAATACCCAACCATTCAATACAAATATAAGATTTACACCAAGGTGTTTTCAACAGTGGGTAAGGTGCAAGAACTGCTCAGTCATCGTCATGGCATTCACTGTTGCAAACTCATCGCGAAGGCGCACCACCCGGTGCTGCCCCCTCCTGCTGACTGGCACCCAGGCCGGCACCACACGCCCCTGGCCATGCTCACGCTGGGCCTCTTAGAGGGTTTCCCTTTATCTCCCATCACCCAGAATATGTCAGTGTGCTCTGGAGGCAATATCTCCCCAGCCCCTCATGGGTCCTGCTTTTGACATTTTCGCTTCTGAGGGATTGTGGGGAAAAAACACAAAGCTCCCTGCTTCAGCAAAGCCCCACAGCAGGACTCTTCAGTTCAAAGTGTTGGAGATGTTTCATCTATTTTGTTGGGATTTTCCGTTTGTTTCATTCCTGGGTTAAGATGAGGAGGGTGACACAGTAACACACTGACTCTCTCCCGTCCATGACATTAGACAGCACGTGGGGGGGCTTTGTGAGACTGTGAATCTGATTAAAAGGAAACACTTGTTTTCACACTTTGTTCGCAGCGGGGGCCTTCTCAGCCTCATCAAGAGTGATGGTTGCTAAATGTGTGCTTGTGTTCTCGCTTTTTGTTGGCCATGTGCAAAGTGAATATTATCTTCTGGCCTGATGTACACTATGGTTGACAGCAGACTGCTAATTGGTTGTAAAGGACATGGTTGATTTGGGGGAAAAAAAAATCTGAAGCATAGAAGACTTTTCATTGCGAATCATTGACAGTATGAACTCCATTAATGTAAAGGAAAATTTTAATTTGCAAGTTGCAAATGCATGCATTTTGGTCCGTCCTGATGTCTTCAGGTTCTGAGGAAAACGGATCTTTCAAAATGATTGCCTTGTTTAAGAGACATGCCAGCCCAAACTGCCTGAGGTACTGCCCACAGTAGGTGTCTAGGGAACTCCTCGCTGAACTGCGCAGCACAACTCACCTCACCAATACAGCTGGGCTGAGACCTATTGGGAAGGCAACTGCAATAACTTGAATTCAGTGTTGTGGAACCATTCCAGGACAGTCCCAGCTTGGAGGCCTGGGGCATAATCCTGGTGGAAAATCCATTCAGAGATGGATGCCCTGCTGGCAGGAGGGCAGTGAGACAGCAGGAACCAAGATCCTTAAGACCCGGCGATGTTTGCCCAGTTCTCTAGGGTTCAGTGTCTCAAGTCTGTTGCCTGCTGCAGCTGCAGTTCTTGGGCAAAAAGAATTGGTACTCTGTAAGGTCATGCAGTACTGTGTAGACTGTGTAGAAGTTACAATTAGCTGTGTTGGCTTATACTGGCCTTCTGATGCCAATGTCTTTGATGTATACAATGTTTTTAACCACTGTGTAGTGCTGCCTCAGTATAGGCTTTGAATGATGATGTGTCTTCATGTAAACGGAGTAAACTACATTTGGATCATAACCCAGAAAAATGTTGTCATCATTGTGTGTAGACTGAGAGGTGTGTGTGTGTGTGTGTGTGTGTTTGTTTATCATGCGTGCAAAGGTGATAGACCTTTTGTGAGCTACGGGTGCTGCTGTTGTTACTGCAGGTTGCAATGCTTTCTGGGGGGCACCAGTAGTAGTATGACCCTTTACACATATCCACCCTAATTTACCTCAATCCAGAACACTATTGAAATCATCCAACATTTAAAATGGTTGTTAGGGAGTTATCATTTCTGGCCCTGAAAGACATTCTCATAAAAATTGTGAGAGCCAATAATTGTGGCAAGATTGAATTCCTCCACTTAGACTCCTGTTTAGGGCAAATAAATTTGGTTTCAATTGCCCAGAAAAGCAAAACCTTGCACTAGGGGGCAATGTTCTCACATATCACTTCGCAACCTCTCCTCCATTTTGACTGGCATGGGACTCTAAAGGCTATTACAGAAAAGCATGGACATTTTATAGCACATTGAATGTATTGTGTTGGAGAATAATTACATGGAGGACTTATCTTGTGTCATTGCTTTAAATCTGAATTATATAAAGAAGGTTGGATCTCCCCAAGAGGCCATGAACAGAATTAAAGTGTTCAGTGTAACCAGTTCTAAATATATATTTGAATTGTAAGTTTTTCATAATTCTGTCTCGTTTTGTGAAGACAGAGGGATAGAATTGCACATTTTTATTAATGTTTATCATTACAAACAAACCCCTGTATCATTGATTTAAATAGAAAATTAAATCTATCCATCTATGTCATCTTCAAACATTGATTCCAATGCACAAAATGTTGTGGGCATACTTTAATTTTTAAGATAGATTCATGAAATTAATAAATAAAAATCTTCAAGCTAAGTCTCAACATTTATTTTTCCGTTAGGCAAAACTTAAGTGCAAAAAAATATATTAATTCCCATAATGTATAAAGTCATTAAAAACATTCCCCTTTGGATTTATTAAATGACTTTGAGTAATCAATGTACTTTGAAATACCAAATACATGGAACATTAAGCATTGCATATAAGAAGGAAATCACTAAATAAATGCAGCGTCCCTTTCAATGCACCTCCTCTGATCTGGAAAGCATAATTCCAGAAGAGGAAAAAAAAATCTGTTTTTGATTTTTAGTCTGCTGTTTTCATGTTCTGATGAGCTGTTTCAGATCCAAATCGACATGTACGGTGAGCGGATTAATTCACCTGACGCACATATCAAACTCAATTACCCCATATCTCACCAAGTGAGGAGCTGAGACAGGCTCTGTGCTTCAGCCTCTTCCCCAAGGCAAAGATCGGGTTGAGAACTCAACAAACCAGATGGACACTCTGAATGGGGGGTGTGGACGAACCAGCCTGTGATTGTGCTGCCGTTGTTTGTAGATTGCTTTGAATGCACCACAGGGAGATATTTGCTATTCATCTGATGGAGGCACAGTAATAGGGGGCACATTAGAGACTGTAAAGTCTTCCGTTGGGAAATATCCTCTGATCCAAGCAAACCCCCAGCCAGCACTCAGAGTTAGTTCACTTGTGTTGAAATGGCATTTACACCAGCACCGTAGGGCCAGTATTGAGCAGCCCTTGCCTGCATTTAGAATGCTTTATTTAGATTCCTGCACATAATATTGAGGTCAGGCACTGTGTGCTTCATTTAGTTCTGGATACCAACAACAAAAAAGATTTCTATATTACAAAATGATAACTGGGGGAAAAACACATTTGGTTAGTGACATGCACGCTCCACCCTCTGCTAGCCGTAGTAGGCCAATAGTTTGCGTTCCAGGCCATGGCAATGTGGAGCAAGTGAGGGTGCGGGGTTCTGAGCGGGGTTGCGCACTTGTTTGCCAGAGCCGAGGCTGATATGCAATTCTCTTTGTAAAGGCGTCTCGTTGCACAAGCTCAACGCGCCGGAGGCAGAGAGAAGGCAAGAGCACATACACAGGGGAAACAGTCAGCACGTTTGGGTATTACCTTCAAAGTGGGGCTGGTGCGCTGGATCATTCTGGCACTGACTTGATAAAAGCACTGCCGCGTTGCCATTAATACTCAACAATGAAACATAAAGGGCTAACCATGTTTATTTTTTTTAGTAACACCAGTATCATTAACAGAGTTCTATTAGACTTATACTGTAGTTGAGAAGTGCGTAGGCTTTTATCCATGTTATCCGACTTACAGATGTGCCTTTTTTGGTGTGAAAAATACCACCCAGCGAGATCACCACTTAAAGTCCACTCAAACAGATGGCATTATAGGGGGAATCATTGCTAATTCTCCCCGAAATAGCCTCACTCAGTCATGACCCTGACCTCTGACATCCCTGGCTCGGGCACGTGGTGTGTGGGGTGGCATGCATGTGACGCACCCCGAGGAACTCCATCCTGCGCATTACAACTAATGAGGGTCATGGATGTCCTGTTGGCTGACTTTTTTTTTTCTTCTCCTTAAGTCAGGGACAATCGCAGCTGGGGATCAGAGTCACCTGCCCGGTCTACTCCCCAGAGCGTCGCCAGGCAGCCGCTCCGAAGTCGGCGGGCGTTGTTAACAGGGCCCATTATCTCGGCCCATAAAATAATCATGTGAGAGGCGAGTGATGGACAGCACTGAGAGGATTACGGACCAGATGCCCCCTACTGGCATCCTGCTGAGGTGAACACTTTCGGAGAGGAACTGCCGGGAGGCTGGCAGAGTAGGGGGCAAGGGATTAGCTCGGGCGAGGTCATTCACACGCTGGCGTAAGCCAGGGAGCACCACACAAAGCAGACCACATACCTGGCAACAGACGCATGCTGGGACCCCCGGCCCACTCCCTCGCATCCCCCTGTATTTGTGAATGCAAAACAATAGTAACCAGACTAGCCCCACGGCCTCTTGTACCACAGGTGTAGAACAATGCGTGATCCCTCCGATCACAACTCTGCAGCAGGATTTGTTTTATTCTGTTTTTTTATATCATCTTTAACAGCATGCTTCACCAGGCTGTTATAGAAAGCTGTTTGATTGTTTTTTTCACACAATCAAGCTGAGACTAATTATGAAATCTATATAAAGAAGGAGTGTAGTTACAGTACAGCCCACAATGTCATTCACTTGTGTTTCGGCCCTATGCTTTTAATGCCATTAGCTGCTACACTAATCTTCAAGTAGAATAATATAAAGAGCCACACAAATGAAGTCTGCCTGAACCTGCATGGCTTTGCCCTCATCAATAATATGGCAGGGCTCCTGAGCTCATGCATAATTAGCCAATGACAGTCTTATACATTTCTTCATCATCAACAAATTCTATACAAATCCTTTTTCATAAATTGCACTGCTTGCTGAAAGCAGGGTGACTCCTACACTAATCTGCTTGATCTTGATGCACACAAATGCACAAGATGCAACATGAAGAGTTTTTATCATGATCAAGTTCAGTGCTTGTCTTCTAAGGCCTTATAGAAGAGAGTGAACACTCAGGGACACTGTGTCATGTCAGGAACTTGTAGTGACAAAGTACCTTTAAACCAGTGACTCTACAGGGCGAGCAGGTGTCAGGAAATTGTTCCAACTTTGTCCTGATTACTCAATCAGTTGTGTGATTGCTTGGCTGCGCTGGCACTTGATTAAAACCACTCTGGAACTTGTTGAAAGTGAGCCTAAAGGGACCTGGACTGCGGCTACAGCCCAGGGTTCATCTTGGAGGAGTAGCCTAATTCAAGACTAGAAAAACACCAGAGAGCAGGGAGAACATGGAAACCACACGAGCAAGCTGCTTGGCAGCCACAGACGCAGTGTTGTGATGGAAAGATAAAAAATTGACAGAGAAAAAAAAGAATCATATATTTTTGTGAAAGAAATGAAGTGCAGGCACCAAATCTGGCGAGCGCAGTGGTCCTCCCTGCAGTCCGGAAATAATGAAATAAAGAGCGAAATAAATAGAAGGCCTGAAAATCCATTATGGTTGCTTGAGGAGACTTTATAGTGGAAATGTGGTGACATCATAGTTCCAGCAAATTGTAAAATCTGCCTCACCATGGTTTCTAACAACTCCTCAAGCCATATCAATCAAGCCTCTCGAGTCTCTCCTCAGACTTCAAAGTGATGTCTCCTACCCACCCTAGGGACCTTGCCAAGACGGGCTGTCGTACTAACCCCTATGAAACTGTCTCACTGCTTACCCCAGGAGCATTCGCAGTTAGCCCCAGTCACAGGCAAGGCAGCAGGGTCCTCCTGTGGCCAATGAGCTCCTGCCTCCAGACCAACGCGCAGGCTTTCCTTTTGTGGACACAGATATACTGTATGGCGCAGGTATCGAAATGTCTTCGCACCCCATGGGGAAATGGTTGATATATTTTGTACAACTGATTGTAAATGTAGACATTGTGAGGGTGGGTCATGCATCATGTGCAGTCAAGCTGGCGAACCGCTCCACATCTGTATGGAATCAGGTCGTATCTTCTGAGAAATGCCATGCAAATAGCCTAATCATGGTTGAGCAATAATCACAGCGCCTCCACTGTGAAATATGATCTGCACGGTGCACATACTGTGGGAGATAAGTGCATATTCAGTTGCAGAAAGGACAAACAACGCAATCCAGTGTAAATTACCATATCTTAGTATGCTGGCATCTGTCTTTCGAATAATCCCCTCAGAGCTCTGTAGAGACTCTTTTACAGTCCATCTGAATATGATGTCAGGTCTATTGTGTGGATTAACACGCAGCACAGATATGATAAAACATAACAGAGGCACCAATAACGTGATATGAAGTGATCAGACAGGAATGCATGGGAAAGTTGTGCTCTGGAGCTGATAGTCTCCCATTCACAATGGTAGTATCTGCCTTACCTAATGTAACTTTGTGAGGACACACTTAGGGTTCTCTTTTGCCTTCTGATGAAACTGTGGCAACAGTGTCGTCATGTGGAGAGATGCAATATCATGCAGTTCCACTCCCAATCAAGCTCAAGGACACAAGTGAAGAGACTATTTATGTTGTACAATGCCTGCTCATAAAGAAGAAATTGGTGTGTTTCCAGAGAGGAGAAAAGCCTGCGGCGTGTCTAATTCTTTTATTAACCTCTAGAAAACAGCAGCATTCTCCCTTGGTAGCGTTGGAGCCGCTCATTTTGGGACTTTTGGTGTCTTGGAATTGTGAACAAAATAGCAAAGTCTCCCAAATTCAATCGAATGAAGATTAACCTATTATTTTTCCGTGAAGGACACTTACTGAGCTTGTCACATTTTGAAAAGAATATATCTTTAACTTGAAATGAAATATTACTTAGTTTTTGAAGTAAAATAGAAGTACTGAAAAGGTCATTCAAACCAAATGGAAAAGGGTTATAGAGGCCAATATCGCAGTAATGACATGCACACTGAAAGTAGTCTACGGCATCTTCATTGTATCATCTACAGCATATTTGAACTAATAGGTTATGTATGAGCATTCAAACCGCTAATTAAATAGCCATGAACATATGATGTAAACCTTCCTTTTTTCTACATGCACAGAAGACATCCTGCCAGATTGGACTTAGTCTGAGTTTGCTTGTAATGCCTGAGATTTTGGTAAAATACATTGCAAAGCTTTTGATAGTTTTTTAAAAGCAAACAGATTTAGTCGTAACATGTGGAGATGATAAGCCTAAAAGGGATGTGCTTTTGAGAAAAAAATGGTCTCCTTGGCAACTGGTCATTTGAACTTACTGAAATGAAATTTTCAGTCGTTGTGAGCCTAGATGAGAGAGTAAAATATAAAACGAAGCTTGAGACGAGTTTGAAATCAAGAGCTGAATTTCAATTGCTGAGGATGCATGGTATTATCCCTCTCCACGGTTTGTTACAGTGAAATGCATGAGATAGCAATACACAGCTCTTACCGCACAGTGTTAATAGCAGTTTGTGCGGTCTTATTTTCACTAAAATGATTAGTACACTACGTCTTAGATATGACAAATGATTCTCGTCTTTGTTCATTAATGTTTGTCTGGGTTTAAATAGATGCTGTCTAATTCTAGAGGAAGAACAAATATATATTCAGGCATTAAACATAGTCTAGCAATAGCTACATCACCCAAAACAACCACAAAGATAAGCTATGATTAAGTAATTTAGCCAAGTTCAATTTATAGTCACAAAACAGAAACTTAAGAGGATTTTGCCAAAGACCAGTGGTTGTCTTTTTCAGTAATATATGTTTGAAGGACCCTCGACTCTACTCAGCCACCACCTCACCCCAGACTCTGACACAAGCATATGAATGGCTCTCTGTCTGGGAGGGAGCATTGAAGGATGGCATTCCGAGGGCTACATCTCTAGGATTGCCGACTGAGCATTTTGCTGTGAGTTTGAGCCAAATGTTTAACAGTGCACTCTGGGTTCAATTCTTGCTGAAGCACAGGTTTTTGAATATTCTGCTCTACATCAGAACAGCATAATAAAAGAATGACATTGTAATACAATACAAACAATCAGGATGTGATATTACACTTTAGATTAAAAAAACTGAGATGAAATTTTCTGGTCTCTGATAATGTGGCACAAATATTTATCATTTATTTAAATTGAAATCTATAAAACATTTTATTAAGCCAAAATGTCATCATAATAATCAGCAACATATCAACAATATTTTAATTGATTTTATATAATTGAACATAATTGCAGTAAATTATGTTAATCACTGTCAGGTTGAAACATAATTTTCCCCAAACCCATAATTTCCCCCAAACCTGTCATTCCCTCTATGATATATTATTTTAATGACGTGTACACAATTGTCACAGAAAAGGTCATCTTCAGGATTCACTCTTGATTGTCTGAATGTCTGAAGAAAGGTGATATGTGTTTCTGGTACGCCAGATTGTCCTCCCAATTTCACACTAAAAAACTGCAGGTAAAATCTGTGCTATCCTCCTCCCACTGCTTTGAGTTCATGCTATGCGTGTCACTTCCTCCATGCTATATCATCTTGCACTGCTTTCAGATTTTTTTTACTTAAGACCTTCCATCTTGACGATACACACTCTCTCTCTCTCTCACACACACACACACACACACACACACACACACACACACACACACACACACACACA
>JASCQY010000314.1:0-34859 GCA_030264315.1 Sardinella tawilis | reverse complement strand
GTGACTTTCTAGCTTGGTGACAGTTTGGTAGGAAAGAGAGAGATGCGCATGGCTTCGCGCTGCGCTCTCAGTTGGATAGCCTTCTTCAGCCTGCATCTGGCACCTTATTGAACGAAATTAAACGTGCTGTTCACAGACACCAGAATGAACGTATTCACACTATCGTTCATCAGGCAATAATACAGTAGGTACGTTCAGTTCACGTTCACCAAAATTATGAACGAGTTCATGAACTTTCGTTCAATGAACGTGTTCAGGCACAACATTCAGACCCATAGGTTGGGAACCAATGTTTTAGACTGTCAAATCTCCATTCGGTCCATCTTGTATCAGATTTCCTCGTTCTTTTAACTACACACGGTACTAGATGACCTCAAACAACAGGTCTACAAGCCAAATTGATTCACACCGGTTTCCTAAGACAGGGTGAAGCATATGGTCTGCCCTCCAGAGAACCCCACTGATGCCAACGTTTTTGACAGATTTTAACGTATCGTCATACAGGCATCCATCCAGGTGGCACAACTGTTTAAAAGGGTAGCACACGTTACCTATTTTGTATGCAATACGTGGATACCTAAACTCACATGACCTAAGTTAGCTTGTTGCGAACACCAAATTGTCATCGTTTTCACTTACAGCGAACTTCCTAGAATAAATGGAATAGAAAAATAGATGATAGCTAAATGTCATTTTCTACCAGACAGGCATTTACCTGTGCATTTGTGATTGCCTACCGCTTCCTCTGACAGTCAGTTTGTCAATCAAAAGGCGAGCTGGTTCAAGCTGACCGGTAAATTAAGTAGTTATCGATAGCAACCTTTAGTTTAAACCGTTCAAAAAAACAAGTTCGGTTAGCTCCTTGTTTGTATAGCTTGCATTAGCCAAATTAACTATTTAGGTAAAGTTAACGTTACACGTCATGTACCAGAGTGAGAAAGAAAAACAGATGAGATGCTACTTCAGAGGCCAAAACACACATGACAGATAACGTTAGCTACCCAGATAACGTCAACCAACGTTAGCTATTGCTAACGTTCACAGCCTTTGGGTTACCGTTCCTTCTCGGTCCCGTGTTTTCAATCTCCAACAAAATATCGTTATTTTGTTAATTTAACTTACTTGAACAAATATTTAATTGTATTTTCTCCAAGATGCTAAACGTGTCCTTGCTCGAATTATTTCAACGTTGTAGGCATAGCATTCGTAACCCTGTATAATGGTAATGACCAATGTTAACGTTAGCAATCGCTGTTTTGCGCTGGCCTTCATACAGCTAGCTCACTGACATTGCCAGTATAATGAACGTTTGTGCGCGAGTCAGATACGTGACATTACCCGTTAAATTATGTGAGTAACTTATCTTTTAATGCAGCTTACTACAAATACTTTAAAAGTCAGCTTGTGGGCGCAACAATCATGTCGCTTGCTGGAGAACAGCCTTCCAGTCGGCGAATTAGCACAAATGTTCACTAACTACAAAATCAAGGGGCAGCAACAACGTCATACGGAAAATATAAAGCTAACGTTAGCTAGCTAGTTGTTAGCTAGCTTGAATTTAAGGAAAACTGTCTAATGACTTTTGGTTTTGCATTAAGCACTGATGTGGCGGATGTTCTGCGTTTCATTACTTACCACAGATGTCCAGGATTTAGTCGTTTTTATACTATCTTACTAGAAACGTCACAGCATTCGTGCGGTGTGTTTTCCAGAACTATGCCGAACAACAAAAATGGCTGTCCTTGCTTTAAACCCTCCCACTGGACGTCAGCTGACTCCGAAGCCGAAGACACTTCGTTTGAAAACCTTCAAGGGAACAAAACGGCAAAACCAGCAGGCTCATCATATGAATATCAAGTGTACATCATGATAAAGGACGTGATGGTAATGCAAAATAGTAACAGAGCCCGTTCATATTAAAAGTTCTCTGATACTAAGGTGCAACAGGTAACAAGTGTGAGTGAGGGGCCAGTCAAGCAGTTCCATGCAAACCAAAGATGCAAACTTCAACAGTAAGACAAAACAATGTGGAATGAAACTCATCATTGTGGCAAAATGGACATTGTCTATGTAAAAAAAAAAAAAAAAGATCAACTGTCAGTCGGCCTGGGTGAGGCCCGTAGACTTTCAGGTTGTGAACTCTATGTAATTTATTTCTAGGCTTGGATCTGATCTTCAGTTTCTGGCACAAATTAATTTACTGTGACTATTGTGTCAAAAATCAGAGAGGAGAGATAGAGAGGAGTTTGGATTCTGGACCAGTGAAGTGACTCAACTCCTGCTATATAACCACCATAGGCCGGCAGTGTATGTCTGGGGGCTGCTGGAGGCACTACTGACCATTGTAGGAACCCCTTACTGAGACTCCAGGATCATCCAATTAAAAACAACTCAGCAACAAGATAAAATGGTTGATGATGGTCCATTATCACCAAATTATACTCGTCATTAGCCTATTGCTGGTTTTGCCTTGTTGGTTTTGCTGGCCATACCAACAGTATGTAGCCTGGCAAGCCAAACTATACATGAATTGTATAGTCTGGAATCAGACCGTTCAGAGCGCTGAAGCCTGTGGATGAGATCAACAGTTGTCGTTCAAGCTGTCTCTGCACGTAATAGGCCAGCGCTACTGACCAATCAGAGCTATCAGGCAGCTGTTTCTTCCAACAGACAGCCCTTTTGTCATCGTGCTAAGCCCGCCCCAATGACTCGGTACATAGATAGAGCATTCTGAATGGTCAGTCCTAGGTCAAGACAGGCCAAGATTTTGCCTTTACCGTGCGAGACTAGACCAAGTAGCTAGGCAAGAATATATTCTGCCGCTAGGTGGTCTAGATTTCTAGGCTAAACAGTATGTGGAGGGGAAGTGAAATGTTATCTGCAGTAGTGTTGCTTACTCAATAGAAAATTGGGTCAAGGTTGGAGATGATGCCTTTATGCTACTTATTCGTGTGTTGTTTCAGTCAGGATGACAAAATGCACATGCTTTTGTTTGTCAGAAAACTCATGTGTTTGTTGAGTGTTAATGTATTTTAGTCCCCTTACTTACTTACATGTTCCCACTTTCTCATTATAGGTGTCTCTGGGCTTGCAGGACCAGTGTTTCTCAAAGTCAAGGATTCTGGAATGGGTGTTCTCCAAGTCAGATCATTCAGAGGCAGGCTTCCTCCTTCATACAACAGTCATTTTGTTGCACTACTTCCCATATTTTTCATGTGCTACTTGTGGGTTGGCTTTTCACTCCTACAACTGCTGACCTTAACACACAGGACTTCAGAAGTCTGTAATTTAGACAAGTATATCTTTGGGACCTCAACTTAACTTTCTCACTTCAAAGAAAACCTGTGGGTTGGCATTTATTTCCTGAACCTGGTTCACCTGCCCCCTTTCCCCCTTAGTTTCCAGAGACCTCATGAATTTTCAAACCAAAAGCAATGAGACGAGTCCAAAATGTTGTACAAGTTCCGTTTTAATTATTTAATTACATAGCAAATATTGTCATCTTTTCCCAATGTGCGTCACCAAAAAAGGGTCAAACCTAAGGTCTGATCATGGTTAATTCTCTCTTGATTTGTCCGGATTCTGATTATTTTACTGTGTTATTTTGATTAAGGATTTAGAGAATTGTATTACACTTGGTGTCATACATGCTGTAACAGAAAACTAGACCGACTGCATAGCTTTTAACCCAATGAAAGTTGAGTTCATTTGGCTTAACTGAATTCAGATGTTTTTTGCAACCATGTTGTTGGAACCAAATTGAACACTATATTATGTCTTCCTGCTTTAATAATAATTTCCCTCATATAAATCCTTAATGAATCCATTATTATTGTTTTCTTTTGCTGCTCACAGGGCTGCACTGTCTGTTTTCCATCTGTTTCACACTTTCTTTTCTTAGCCAATGCTATAGTATGATGGTCAAAACCATCTTTATGTTGCATTTTTGGACAGTACCAGATCAGTACCTTTGCACCTTCAGATGACTGACTCCCTGCCTTCCCCTGTGCTATGCAGGCATCCTTGAGCTGAGTTGAGTGTTTGGGTTTGGGGGCACCTCTTGATATGTTCTGAAATAAGAACTGAATGAACATCTAGAACTGACACTACACTCATCACCCACTTGCTTATTTTATCCTTAGCATGAGTGGACCAGGGTAACCAATATTACTGTCTTCTATAACTCGCTTATCTAAAATGTATGTGTCTGCTGGCAATCTTCGTGGTTCGTGTTCATCTGAATAAGAAGTGCTCATCAGGCGCTGTCCTCAAGGTTGTTAATGTGCATCAAGTCAGACAATTACAGTACAATACTCTCTTCAATAGTTGCAAGGCAACATTGCTTACAGAACTGTTACTGTACAGCTCTGACCGAGCACATTGTTTTTTTTTATTTTTTTTTTTTATTTATTTACTTCTATTTTCAGAAGTGTACACAATTGACAGCCAGCCATAGAAATGCAAATTGCACTGAATTTGACAGAAGGGTGATGAATTGAAATCAGGGACGGCACTTTTGAACTGCTCAAATAACTTGTCTTGACTGACGTGTCTGGTTTGATAAATGTTTGTAACTCTAACCATCTTCCAGTTACAGTAGTTTGTACCTCTCAATTCAACACATAAACAAGCACATCACAACAAGTATACAGTATATTTGACCTTATTTTTCTTTTTAGACTTTAAGCAGTTATAGAGACCATTTGCAACAATAACAATTCATATACAGTATATCCATGTATGCATGAAGATTCATGTGCAGATTTATATTCCAACTGACGGCAGATTGGTATGAAATTAAAGGCAAGCAGTTCAACATAAAAATGATTTTGAATCCAAAACACATCTCTCATATACATATATTACAAATATATAGAAAATGACCATCCAAATTTGTATAAACCTTAAAGTAGGCCTAATGAATTCAAGTAACAATACTATTACCTGTAATATTTCATATTAATTATTATTTCTTCCAACCATTCCAAGCAGCTGATTCCAATTAGCGTAACTCCTCAACCAGGTGGATCTGATCATTTCTGGAACCGGCTGTGCTAAATGCACTGATAGAGTGGGGCTTTCACTCTCTTTAAGTTGGACTTTTACTGTATATCTGTAAATAGTTCTATAGTTTCAGAAACAAACATTTAGAAGGGCATGTTATGGACATTTCCGGGTGCATAGCCCAAGGGACTGTTCAATGACATTCCCCTTTGTCTGAGGGACTGTGGTCCCATCATTCCAGGATGCGAGGGGCCCATGATAAGACCCTGTGGGGACATCAGTGGGCCCTGCTGGCCAAGCTGTTCCCCTGGAATGGGCATCCCCCTTTGCTTCGCCTGCATCATCATCAGACTCTGCTGGGCCATTAAGTTGTGTGTGTGCTGCTGCTGTGGGGACATCATACTAGGGTGGGAGTGGGATGGGTGGTGTTGAAGGCCGCCCGACATCAGGACCTGCTGTTGCTGTTGGTGATATTGTTGCTGCTGCTGGGGCCCCAAGCCTGTCCTGACCATCATGTGTCCAGGGTGGCCCATTGGTCCTACAGGACCAACAACCATGCCCCTTCCCCCACTCTGGGACATTCCTGGGCGAATACCATAGTGGGAGGGATGGATGGAGAGTTGTTGTTCTGCCATCATGTTCTGAAGGTTGGCAAGGTGGGGGTTGGAAGATGGTGCATTACTGTGGTGAGGAGCAGAGGAAAGCTGCTTCAGAAGCTGAGTGGGAGGAGGCTGCTGCATGCCTTGGCTATGGTGAGCGTTCGGCTGAGGCTGGGACATGCCCTCATTCTTTGGGAAATACTGTAAGGTGCTGCTCGGTTTGTCGGAGGGAATGATACGCGATAGGTCAAATTCAGGAATGCCTGTGTGTGAAGGGCGGATTACATCACTCAGATCTGGGCCGTCACTCATGCGCATTGGGGGGAAGGAGTCTGAGGGGTGGGTAGGCTGTTGGTGGGGCAATCCTTTCCCCAGGAGATGAAATTGTTGGGGCGTGAGCATATCATCAGGGTGCTGGCTGTACTGCTGGGACAGCGGCCCAACTGGGGAGTGAAGAGGACCTTGAGATGAGGCTTGCATGCGAAGAAAGCCCATCATCTGGTTTTGAGGATGCAGTGTGGAACTGCCTGGTCCTATCCCTCCAGAGGGTCCCCCAGCTCCACCCACCATACTGGAGTTCATACCTGACATGCTCATAAGGTTAGGAGAGGACAGCATAGACCCTGGGGCACCATGGGAAAGCTGTTGCTGCTGTTGCTGCAGCAACATTCCAATGGGGCTCTGTGGACTGCCCGGGGGCCCCATGACACTCTGGGCAGAGAGGAGCATCTGAGAGGATGGATGGTGGGTGCCTGATGGTCAACAAGGGAAAGAAAGTGAAAGGTATCTGTGAAATACAAAGGTGCCTTTGAATACTGTTAATATGTAGGATATTCTTTGTCATTATACTGTATGTGTCACTTATGTTCTGAGTCTGAGATCATGGTAGAGTGTAAATGCACCCTTATGATGGTTTGTCTAGAGTACGATTTGCGAAATACTACACCTTCCATGCTTTCCCCTGGCAAAAGGGGCCTGTCTGGCATCATCTCGTCATCAGAGGTGGAAATGGTCTTTATTGCTTCATGGTATAAGGGAGCAGAGCTCGACATGGCGTATTTGGACATCTGAGACATGATCAGCGACAGGGGATTCTGCAGTGGAGGGGCATCTGGGGAGGATGTGCAGGGCATACTGGAATTCAGTGAAGCGGGTTTGCTAATGACTGTTGAGTTTGAGCTCTTTGGAGGCAGTGCTGGACCTGAGAAACATAAACATAATATACACAACCATAAGAGACTGTCTACACTAGAAACATTGAGGACATTACATTATTACCCTCTTGATTAAACATTACTGAAAATAATGCAATTTGCAAAGAATAGGTTTAGACATTACCGCTAAATATTCAGTTGGCAAGTATCAATTGCATCAATTAATTACACCTTTACCTGAAATCTTTAATTTACGGGGAATTCCTTTGCTAAACTCCCTAAGGCATATTTAACTGATGCAAAATCACTACTAATCAAAAGAAGGGCAAACAGATATCTCCTTATTTTACAGCCAAAATATCACAAAAATTAACCAAAAATTATAATATCTTGAGTCCACCACTTCACTCATTCTGCATATCTTTTCATATGCAGAACTCTACAGCTAGGGTGTCTGCCAGCCACGAAAGTTTGGACAATCTTTGCACTTTTGTGCATTCCCCCCTACAACCCATACAAAATAACTGCAGTGTTAAAATAGCTGCAAGTGTTAAAATAGTCGTATTTTTAGTGCAGAATTGCAGATTTGTAGGAAAACATTGCAGTTTGGATGAATAGCCACTTTACTTCTATCCATCACATTTCACATATCCTTAGCATTAGAAAACAAAGCATCCCTGGGGGCCACAACTGTTTAGTGTGCAGATCTGCACCAGCTGATGTTGACTATTGTGCTTGAAATTCTGTTTAAATTTAACAAATAAAATTGCATTGGTCTGCTGCTTCTCCTTCTTCCCTAACACTTTAATTGTCTGAATCCTCAAAGTACCTTTATCATCCATGCCTTAGCCACCCCCTCCCCCGCCCCCCCATATTGCAATTTATGCCCCCCATATTGAACTTCATCCTGCCCCCCCACCCCCAATTACAGTATGCACAAATAGACTAACAACAAGCACAATTTGACAGCACTTTTTCACACTCAAAAGCTATATGCATGTGAGAATAAAACCTTGTATCCTTGTTGTAGTGAGCATTACACACAGTAAATGGTTACAATTTTCTGTTACCTGTTTCAGAGTTGACTGCTCCATTGCCCATGCCCTTCCCATTTGGGGGTCGTCCGGGACTGGGCATATTGGTCTTTGGGGATGCGGTCCAAGTCGGGGAGGCCATGTTCATAACAGGGGATTTCTGGTGTCCTGGTGAGCCAGACGGTGAATGTCTGCCAAGGGATGCGGTGCCAATCACCGGAGGTGATTTCATGGAGGTTGAGGATGGGGTGCCCGCCCTAGATGCAGTAGGTAGAGGTGGGTGTAGGGGACTAGTGGTGGGGCCAGGGGTTGGAGATTTCAGTACCGAAGCAGAGGGAGAGGGCATAAGAGGTGATGGCTCTTGGCCAATGGAAGGTGACTTGAGCGGATGAGGCGGGGCCATGGCTGGGGAGCCCATGGAATTAACATTGACTGGCAGGTTAGATGGATGATGGGGACAGGAGTCAGACCCCTTGGGGCCCATTTCGACAGGCATTTGGCTCGGGTGGGATGTTTTGCCCATCTGACTGGTTTCCTGCTGGTCTGGTCTGAAATTTGCTTGATCGCTTTGCTGGACAAAGGTCCTCTCTGATTGTCCCCCACAAAATCTTTGGTTAAGAAATTGCACAGTTCCCTCTTGCCCAGTAACTTTACTGGCCCCACTGCGACCATTATGCCCAGTTCTAAGGTGGGAAATTTCTTCTGGGCTTAGAATATCCCCCACAGGGCCATGATTCGCTCCTCGTAATTTCTGAGCAAGCGCCTGTTGTTCCTGTGCATTCAAGTTCACATTCAGTGTCAGATTAGTGCTTAAAGGAGAGTCCCCAAGATCTCTTAAAGAGGGTCCCTCTCCTTCCCTTATCTTGCCTAGTGGAGAGTTTATTATGGCTTGTGACTGTGGGAAATCTAAGGGGTCAGCATGTGGGCCACCAGCAACATCTTGGTTAGGGAGACTTGGCCTTCCTGTACCGTCTATTAACCGCAACTGTCCCATTGCTTCCTGCTGCTGTTGGTGTGCGGCAAAGCGCTCTTGTTCCATTCTCTGCAGCTGCCTCTTTTCCATTATGCGAAGTACCTCTTCCCGCAAAAGGTGACGTTCTGGGTCATTATGCAGGGGTTGAGATGGACCACCAGGACCATCAGATGGATAGCATCCATGCAACAGTGACCTACCACCACCAATGTTGAGTGGTAAGTCCTCTACCCAGACCATTCCAGACCTTTGAAGTCCAAGACTCTCCATGGCTACAACTCTCCCAGGGCTACCAGGATAGCCCCTTGCCCCCGAAGAGCCTCTCTGCAGCTGTCCCACAAATCTGGGGCCTTGAGGTCCATCCTGATGGATATCCATCAAACGAGGGTTGCTTCCCATACTTCCGCCCATCATAGGCCCAGAACCCCAGTGCTCATCTGCTTTGCCATGGTATGGTGGGGGAGGGCCCCTTATCATGAGATGTGGACCCCTGGGCATGCCCATTTCTGCCATCACCCGGTAGTGTTGGGGGTGGGAGTGTGGGTGCATTTCCTGTTGTCGACGCTTCTCTTGATAGTACTCTTCTTGAAGTTTCCTCCATGCCATCTGCTCTTGTGTGAGCCCATCAGCGTTCTGCAGCGGTCCCAAGTCCAGTTCTGGCGGTGAGGACAGATGGTGGTGCGGATGAGTTGGTAAGCTCATATTGGGCCCTATTGGGTCATCAAACCTGGATCCCCCAAGACTCTGTGTCTGAGACATTATTGATTGTAGGGGCTCCTCGTGTTTTTTCAAAGTGGCCACTTGAGACAAGCTAAGAGGAGGCATATTATTGTCAAACTTCTCAGAATTCTTACTGGCCTCACTACCTTCTTGAGTTCTGCCACTGTTGTCAGTGTTGTTGTTATTGTTTCTGTTTATGCTGTTGCTGTGAATGGCACCAGTGTTACCATTTGGCCCTACCAGCTCTCCTGGGCCTGCACCACTGACGCCGCTACGGAGCAGCAGACGCTCAATGTCTCGGAGTGTTTGCAGAGAGCGCTCCCGGTGCTCTATCTGCTCCTTGGACAGTCCATCCATGGTACATGGGCCACGCTGTGGTCCATCATCCTGTAGGTGTGCTGGCAGCATTGGGACACTAGAGGTGGGAGAGACACCAGCAGTAGGGTGGGCCATGCTGCCCACTCCCTCCACTCCCCCAGGCCCTGTTAGAGACCCTACTGGTGGACCAGTATTGCCTTGCAAAGGCTGATGGGAGCTGCTGCTGGAGTGCCCATCCAAAGTCTGATGGACCAGCAGGTTTGTCTCTTGAGGCTGCCCACCTCCCACCTGAGCTCCAACCGCTCCTCCCACAGATGCTGGCCTTGGAGTGTCAGTTTGAGATTTCGGTGTTCCCATGGGGGGGGTGCTTCTGGAGCTGAGCTGTTCTGGCAGACTGGGCAGCTTCCTCACTGCTGGCACACACTAGGGGGCAGAAGAAGACAATTCATATAGATGCTGGCCCAGTGACAGATAATCTGGGTGAATCCTGTAGGCTCTCGTGTTTATTTTGATATTTAGTTTGCCATATGTTGAATAACAAGGAGCCACTGCACCAATAACAATGTGCTTGTATGTAGAGCTGCAGAATGTATTATTACATTTGATGTGAATTAAAAGTTGATTGTCTGGCAAATCATTTCTCAAAACAAGTGACTAGTGTCATTGGAAAGCTCAAATTGTGCTGTGAATTTCCATGCACTTGGCAAAAACTGAGTCAACCAAATAATTTTATTTGTCCCAAGGCATTTTAACAATAAACAATCGTGCTTGTAATAACAGTTTCTACAGTTTTATGTGTGATATCTTGCATGTGTATGTTTGGCCATACGAGTGATTGCCAACCTGATCCAGCTTTGTACGAGGGACATTCTGCTGGTGGAACATAACTATCGAGTCTGTGTGGCCATTCATCACTGCCTCAGCAGCACTGGAACACGTGAGAAAGGTACAGTTAATTAGGCGTTAGTTTGACTATTCTCTGGATGACCAAGAAAATGAAAGGTTCTTTACATACGGTGTTGGCCACCTACTCACCTATTGGCTAGGCCGGTGGTAAAAACATACACCACTTGCTGAGCAGGACAGGGCAGGTCCGTTCGAAGGCCCCCTGGACCAAAACCATATCCTGGGGGAGGAGCAGATGACTGCCCTCCCACACCTGCAGAGGTGCAAGTACCAGTGATCATACGCTCTCCTGAGAAAGAGAGAGAGATTTTTTAAAAAAAAGATGCTCTTGCATCTCTGCCACATTAACTGAAGGGCAAAATGTGGTTGCATACTTGAACTGCAATGTAATTTTCAGACCACAAACAATTATCCTGATGTAGATACAGAAAATGTTCGTAAAAAAAATAATGCATCATTGTTTGAGTGAAAGATGACATTTTATCTTGAGACCGCGATGCACAATATACACGGACTATAAAAGTAGTTTTGACATTCATAGATGAATGAAATAGTAGAGTAGCTTCTCTTCTTGCCTGTTGTACTCTGTTTCAAACTACTCTAGATGGAGCTAGCTATACATGTGAGGGGTGCATTTCCCATAACCATAGTTGATTGGCGATGGACAATGGCATTGCAACCAAAAAAGTTGTTTTGGGAAACTAAGCCCAGTTTGATCAGGAGCAGCAACAGCTGAACTGTTTATTTCAAGTAATATCTATTTAAATTAGAACTGATCAGGGCCCATTTCCACATCACAGAGAGCATTATAAAATTGTTCATTTTAATCGATTTTACGTAATGTATTCCTGTCAGTGCTCTATAAGTTCATGATATGCTTGACAGTAGCCAAATCCTGTGTGTCCACTAGGGGTCAGCACAGACATGTGCTGGGGCAAATTGTGCATGTCTGCTAGTGCTTGAGTGTCAGAGACTCACGATGAACTACTATGTTGGGTTTGTCCTCGTCCTCTTCTGTGTCTGCTCCTGAACACCACTCATCACCACTGTAGGGCTGCTTCTTCTCCAGAACACAGCGACGCTTGCTACGCAACACAGCGTCTAGACATCACACACACACACACACACACACACACACACACACACACAAACAGGCATACACACAAATACACACACACACGTAAATAAAGCAAGAGGTTACTTTCTATTAATAATTGTATCTGGGGATTTAAGACATCCATGAGAACACACATACGTAGAAAGAGCCTGTGTAAATGTGTTTAAATCAAAACGAGACAAGAACTAAACCTTCAGACTGTGCAGATACTGTAGCAAGAGGAAGTGAGAGGACAGTACAATGGCCTTGAGGAACTGTACAACCTTGATCAGACAGGAGCAGCAACTAAATGCTCCTATAAGTATCTGTACAGTATATACAGTAGGTGCTATTAAATGAAAAAAAAAAAAATTAAATCAGGATAGTAATAGTTGCTGAATGGAGAGCAGAACAGCAAGGTACTGTAGATACTGAAGAAGCACAATGTTACCTTCTGTTGCCATGGACGCATGGTTTACAGCAAGCCAACTAAAGCAAAGGTTTTTCAGTTATGAATGGAAAAAAACAAACAAATGGGTGATGAAATGGATATAATGCAAGTAAAGCCTAAAATTGTATGGGCAACTGGGGTCCATATATGACGCCATCACTGACAGTTTTGGTTCAGTGGGCCCTTTATGTCATTTCTATCAAATATTGTTTCCTCAGTGACCACTTTACCAAATCTTCATCTCATTCTGTACTCTGCACTGTCTGTTATGGCCATATGTGTGGACATGCTGACTGTAAATGAAACATGAAGCTCATTTCCCTTCAATTCCAGATCTTTCAGCAACAGAATTTGCAACACAGCAAGTGCAAAAAAAATAATACATGTCACCTATGCTTTACAAAATCTGCTGCCTAGTCAAACACCAAGCAACGATTACAGACAGTGCGTAGCCAGATACAGAACAGGAAGGAAGGAGGGGAGAGAGAAAGAGAGCGCTGACTCATTTGTTAACATAAAGCCGCGTCTGCTGGGAATAAAAGAGGATGCTTAAAAGGTCATGTGTTCCTCCTCTGCTTTGACACAGTGCACAGGCTAAGGACAAACCGTCGTAGCACCCTTCATCTTCACACACTCAGCCCTCTCCACTATGGCTTTACTATGCTTCCTCAAACATACTGTATTCTGTCTGCTTCACTCAGGATTGAAGAAGACTTAGAAAGATATAATCTGGCAAATAAATTACATCAGTTAAAATTACGTGATAAAAATAGAAATTGCACTATCATTGTGACATCTTTACAATAATTTTACATGTAAATAAGCATTATAATGGTCTTATATGGAGTAGAGTGTCTTTCATGTAGAGTACCTTTCGCATCAGGCTCCAGGGAGTCCCTCAGGTCACCCGTGTCCATGGAGATGGCTCTCTCCCGTTTATTCTTTGTCTTCAGCATTGTTATTCCTCCACCAACGCCAGATGGCCCCACACTGTTCAAGCCGGGAGAAATCTGATGGGCTTTGACTCCATGGCTACCCTTGGTGCCCAGGCTTTGCTGCTGGTTCGCATCCGAAATCTTGGTTTCAGAGCTACTGACCACTTTCTTAGCATGAGTGGTCAGTTTATTTTCAGAGTGCATTTGACTGGTCGTTGATAACAGATCCGGTAAGTGATGTGTTTTGTGTATTGATGAGGCTCAGGGTTTCACACAGTCCTGCAGACAACAGAACATACAGTACAGAGCAGAGGTCAAGAGAGATTCTTCTAACACTAACACTGAGTTCATCTGTAGGAGAGTGGGTTTAGTTACTCATGTCTGAGTTGAGGTATTGTAAACTGATGGTGGGTGTGAAGAAAAATGGTCCGACTTACACCGAGTAGGCTATTTGACTTCACCAGTACATCTGTCAATGAAGCAACATTCTCTCAGAAATCCACAGAGCTGCATACTGTCTTCAGCTGCCTCTGAGAGTGGGAGAGGCAGAAAGGGGGAACAGGGGGAACAAGAGATTGTCAGTATGTCATGACACATGGTGAAGCTAATTAAGTACATTTCTGCCAATCCATAAATAAACATACACAAAATAAATAAATAATAAAAACTCAAGGTTTCCTACTCAAGGAATGGGGAGGGCTTGATGTTCTGAACTGTTTCCAGGCCAACAAGCTCCACCCACAGTGACCAGCTTTAAAACCACAAAAACTCTCCACAGACATTCCACAGTGCTTTCAGACTATTTCAGCTAGCTGCCTCACTACCATCTCAGCATTCTCTCGACATAACAGGAAAACTTAAAATCAGTACTGTATACATTTCCTACTGGCTTGTGCTAGTCTACCAAACCTGAGAAAATAAATTCACACACATACATTCAATAGGTTATATGTGAAAACCCAACACACAAACACTTAACCAGTGTACAGGGCAATGAGTATGCAGCTGAGAGGCCACATTCAGATTTCATACTCTGCTTGATGTTTGTGCAAGTGGTACACAGGAGCACAGTACAGAGCCAACACACAGCAGTCACATTCCTCACCCTGTTCAGGCATCCCTAAACTGACACAAACACCTGCCCCTGTCCATTACTCCTGGCCTCTCATTCCATCAGACCATGGTGTTCCTATAGGTTAGATTTAGGAGGGCATTGCTTTTATAATATCTTACAGAAATTAAATATAAAATGCCCCTTGGCCTATACAAAGTATCAAATGACAAAGTCGACTTTCTTCGAACTGTAATATCTCACAAATAACTACAGTACAGTAGTACGGTACAGTAGTTCCTTCAAAATTCTTTTACAGAGACTTTCAAGATGAGATGATTAAAAATTGGTGGTCAAAGGTCAAGGTCGCTGTGACATGATATACTGTACCATGAGTGAAGGCCAGAGCCATGGAGAGAGATTTGGCTCTGGTGAAGGCGATATCAGAGGGGGCTGACGTGGAGCGGCCAGTATTCAAGGATCTTTGGCGATATCTCTAGAACAAGCCTGATGGGTCAGACTTTCATTTTATGCAAATAGTCTGAAAACTCACAACCAGGTTTACCTGGTAGAGGCTGGGAACCTTATTTGAGCTTTAAAAGTCCCGGTTTTGCCTTAAGTTTCTGTTCACTGATTAGTGCTAGATTTTCGAGTCGTTTTAATCAGATGTCCTCCCAGAGTTGCCTGATGTAGGCTAGTACTGCAGCGAAACTAAGCGGAAGTACTGTCATGGCATTAGACTGGCTTAAGGAGGAGGGCACTGTGGAGCAAGTGGCTTCAGTGTCCATAACTAAGGTGTCTACGTTATAGTAAATGGCTAAAAATACAATTCTGACAAATGCCTCTGTTTTGCGAAGTTTAGGTTGTTGGCTGTAAAGGATCCTTGTTACAATCTTTCCTAAAACACCTTAAATATTAGTTGCATAGACCTAAACCTCACTGAGTGGTCAGTGGAGCTCAATGATTCTCTCATTGGTGTAATCTGATAAAAATGGTGAAAGAGTCCAAGTCCAATGCAAGCCCATATAAGCCTACTCACTCCTTTTAGGATGTCAGTTGTTATTGTTGCTTGCATTACCTTCATTTCGGGTATTGCAACGTCAATTAACAAATTGATTGCAGGCAGGCATCGTGTCTTAATTTTTGTATGCCAAGTTCAGTGAGTGACGGTCCACAACATTGTACCCCCATCCCCTTCTGCTACAGTGAGACATCTTCCAGCACGCCTATCAATGACAGCGTTTTTTTTTTATTCTTTTGCAACAAGTATGCAAACCACTGAAAAGGTACACAAAATCTTCCAAACACATCCAAGAACCTTCGGCTCTCTTGAGGATCTAGTTTTTATCTGTCCTGGTTGCTTCCTATTGATCTGCTATGCAGCTCAGTCTGGCTACTTTCCCATCAGCTCCCACTTCCCTGAGGCACAATCAACAGACAGATCAAAATGCTGCTGTATGCACTGGACAGTGTGACAAACCAATGGGCCTATTTCGCTGCGGCCATTTTGGCAAGCTTAGCACAGTTGTTGTTAATGACAGGGTGGCAGAATCAGATTCTTATTGGATGTTAAGATGTCATTACAGTACACCTGTGGTTATCTTGCTACTTCCTGGAAAATGGGCCGCTGTGAAATATGTCCATCAGACCACTGATTCATATGACATTTGCAGAGATGAGACGGTGTGGGGTTAAAAGGGAGTTTTTGACTGGTTCACTATCACAGGTATGGGAAGTGGAGATAAGCCTTGCAGCTATACAGTAGCTGCATACTAGATAAGTAGGGGACAACCAGGCAATGTTTTGTCATTTTGTTTTTTATATAATGTCTTACTGTATAATCTTACTGTCTTTTATTTAATGTATGATGAAACAATATTTTATCATATTTTGGTATATTACAACTTATGACCTGGGCTTATACCATACCAATTAAGCCCATGCCAGACTTTTGACATTCTAAATTGACATGCATTGCCTCAAATTTTCTAATAAGAAATGGATCTTGAAGCTCACCATTATACAATATTTTACCTGTACCATTTAAATGTTTTATTGAAAATAGCTCAACTTTTATTGGGCAAACTTTTGGTTGGCTTAAGTGAATATGAAACCAAACTGGAAGTAATTTGAACCTTATACAGGTGAATGTAATGTGCCAAAATCAAAACTGTTCCATCCCAAGGCAAAAGAGTTTCCCACTCTCTACTCATTTTAGCCTTGAACTCAGTTGGACTTAATGTATTCATGCTCCCTGTCTTTCCCGCAAGCTGGACCTTTCCCCAAAGCTCTGGAAACCCTCTGTTGTTTCTCCTTTTCAACATGATGCTTGTTGCTATACAGCCTGTCCTTGAGGGACTTAGACAAACTACAAGCATAACAACAGGTTCCTGAGGGAAGTAGGTGCTTATTACCATGAACCACCAAAAAAAATCCAAAGGAAAAAAAAAAGTACAAACAAAAATGCTTGAAGAAGTGTAAGTTTAGTCTGTAACAGTCTGATGCATGGTTTCTATTAAAAATGGTCAACAAGAATAATCATATTTCCAAAGTTCTGTGCATTTTGTCTCCATTTCCAGATTGTTGCTAATGATTACAAGGCCTTTCACCTTAATATCTATCAAATTTGCTTTTGTTTTGGGGAGTTACTGATGTTTTCACTTTCATTACTGTGGATATGAGGAAGCTTCATAAATATCTGAGAGCGTTATGTGTAGCTATTTTCTATATCAAAGTTGGGGCCTGTCTTTCATGGTACAGGAAATTGAGCAATACTTCATTTCCTCCTCCAACTGTTAGTGCAACGTGTAGGTCTACCTTTTGCCGTCTGCATTCCTTCTTGGCCTGCAATGATTAGCCTCATATATGTGATATGACTTGGGGCATTCTATGATCTCTCTTTGGGATGTTCTTCACAGGGCATGGAAAACGCTATATTATGTATAGCAACTTCTTACAGTTAAGATTTGTGTACACTTCTCATAATCCCATCCCATCATCAGAAGTCAAATAGAAGAGATCATGACCATCATCATCATCATAGGAGAGTTGAGTAAAATGACATAATATTGGTTACAATACAAGTTCTGAGCAAACACAGGCTACCGGCCAGACGCAACACCAGCCACTTTAAGGGCCACCTATTAAACAGGACAAGATGCACTGTTGTTTTAAATGATTTGCACATACTGTAGGCTACACGTTATATCAATACTGCTTTACTTTGTCATTATGAAAATTCCATCATTTGCCATCTATCCCCGAGTCAGATCAAATAAAGGTGCATACCCATCTTGCGCTTGCAATGCATTAGCCTGGCAATTCCCTGGAAGTGTATTCCCCAGCTGCTTTGCAACACTACAATAAGTTTGTAGCCTAACTGTAGTTTTTTTTCACCCCGCAGGTGAAATGAGGTTACCAGAGTTCATTTCCTGGTCTTCCCCTTGATGCTATTCCATGCAGTCCAAAAGGGGAGTGGGGAGGTGAAGGAGTTTATCTGGTCCCCACTGCCAACAAATGGAAGCCTGCAATATGCCATAGTCTGGTAAGATGTTTTCAAATCTGTGCATTACAGCAGATGCTCATTAGAAAGGTACATACTGTATGAGATGGAGAGGTCTGATCTTTTTGGATGCCTGCACTGGGAATTAAACATCTCGCCCGGTATTAAATTGCTTCAGAGTACTGATAGTTTTTGCATAATTTATGCTTGGACTTGGTGTTCCAAAGAGATGATGATACTCCTGCTTTAGAATATCTGATTCAGTTTTAACTGTACTGACTTGAATGAAGTGCTCAGTCGTGTTTTTTCTCCCACACATCCCAAACAATCAAGTGTCACTATACAGATACAACAGATACAGGTCTCAGCTTCAATCTCCACGGTGGAAACCTTCTCACTATCACATTATTCTTTCATAGATCACCCTAGCCACAATGCCTGTAACTCACCCCAGAGCTCTCAGATCACCTTCCAAGATAACACACACTTTGTCAACAACACAAAATCTTATTGACTCTGCATCACACTATAATGTTCTGTGTCTTATTAAAACCCTACACCATACAAAATATCTGAATAGATTTTTGCAAACTGTGACAAGTTAAAATTCAGCACCATGAACACTTTTCCTCGACTGTTTTACTGAGAGACGATGATTTAAATGTAATTTAAATACTTCACTGTAAAGCCACCTGTGGAATGGACTCAAAGCCAGTACACATCTTGGATCATTTTAATAACTTTTCTCTTGTGGACGTACCCCCTCATGATGTCATTCTATAAGATAACAGTATAGCTCCCTCAGTCTGACAAAAACAGTGAACAACATACCAGGTCCAGCTGACTACATAAGCCTGGACTGAGAGGCTCTGAGCTGGTGTGCAGAAAAGGACATGCAGTGGGTTTCAACCTCAAAGACAATTCAGATCAAGTTGCACACCCTGCAAACTGTGTCTAGTGCTATAAATAGCCCATCTGGTTCTCATAGACTCACAAGGAGACTTAGGCAGCATTACTTGCAGTAACTCAGCGGGTAAGCAACTGAAGAGTGTCTTGGGTGTCATCAGAGATACGAAGGAGGACTCGACAGTGTTGGACACTATAACTTATCTTAACTTCACTACCAGTGTCAGTTGTGCTCATAGGCCTACAACCAACTTGAGTGCAGGTGCAACCAAAAATCGGGTCCAGTCCCAACATAGGCGTAACTATGTTATAAAAAAAAAATAAACAAAACCCATCTGTAGGAAAAAATCTAGGTAGGCTATAGCCAGCTGAAACCAACAACTAGCCTAAATGGTGAAGGCACTCTATGGTTTAAAAGAAAAAAAGCAGAGGGAGAGTTGTCAGAGCCCTGGTCAGAAATGCATCATCTTGTGAAATTTTTGAGGAGTCTTAATGAAATAGCTTAAAACATTATTCCACCACAGCTGAATGAATAGGCCTACTGAAACTGAACTTACAGTCAGAGATGGCCCACTGACAAGTATATCAGTATATCTGCCACAAAAAGAAGTTTAGGCCTATTTGTCTTGCCAGTGACTATCCTATTATTGATAGGGTATCTAAAAATATTTTCATTACAGAAATGTGTCTGACACAGAGTACTGCGCAGATTCAGAATAATCTTGTCACGTCCACTCTACTGTACCTACGTTAGTGACGAAAGAAACGAAATACTTGGGTTCTCTTCTGGGTTCTCGCTCAGCCAGGTAGCTGCCACCTTGATGGCTTCTCACGTGATACTGTTAATTAACTGATGTCAAAATGGGCTTACCACGTCGTAAGTAAGGTAACAAGAGCACGCTGTTTTCCAGCTACAACAGCTAAATTGATAGTAACATAAAACAACTGAAGTAGGCTATGCCCACGTATCACATAGTCCACTCAGCCATGTTGCGTTAAATTAGCTGTCCGGCTAACTTTAGCTGATAGCAGCATATCCCCAGACCAAATTCTTCAAGTGCCTGCCAGAGAAGTAGTCAGCAAACAGGTCGGTATGCAGGTTTGGTAAAGGACACGGGCTTTCTGACGTTAAACCGCCACCTACTCGTAACATGACCATCTGAACCGGACGCGTGCGTATACAGTAGTGCACGCCAAACTAACAATTTGTATTATTAACTCGCATGGACCATGGCCTGGTGCGACATCATTCTGATTAGCTAAGCTGTATCTGGAAAGCTAACTACAGTTTGCTAAACTGACGGCTACGGTAGCTGACGTTGCTACAGCCTTGCTAGTTCAATGGGGTTACACATCTGCACATGATCTCTCTGTGTAAGTCACAACTTCAGATGTTATTTATGTGAAAACATTATGTTTGTCAATAAGGCAGGTTTAACCCTTTGAAAAGTACAACTGTGCGCAATAGATCTGAATATGTAGGTGGAACTATAAATTTCCTACCCCATTCCGCTGTCTGTAAGAGGCCGATGTCAAGAATGACGGCAAACCGACATCACCTGAAGTGGCCGCCACTGCTTTCATTGCTGCCACTGCGCAATATCCCCTCGGCAATAACAATCAAATGCCAGGTAGCGTTACATGTCCATATTGTCGAGTTCGGGGTCTGTCATTTGGGACAGATTTCAGCTTTCTCGGATTAAAGATCGACACGGTAAACAAGAACTGGAGTAGACCATGAATGATGATTGCACACCACTGTCCATAGATATCACAAGATCTGAGTGCACGATATTACAACTGACTGATGTGGCGAGTCAGCCACCCGTTTTGCTTCCTGAGTTGAACGAGGGTAGCCTGCATTTGTTGGCTAACACAATTTGGCAGAGAAACCAGTGTAAATGGCAAGTTTAGGATTGGAAATTTGCACAATCTGGATAATAATAGCCTAATATTAATCGTGTAATAATAAATTATAATTATTAATAAATAGCCTATAGGTTGGGCTACCATATGTTATCACTCATCATCAGCATCAATAAGTATAGCCTAATAATAATAACAACAATAACAGTTGGCCTAATAGCTAGTAACATAATAACAACAATGCTAATGACAATAATAATAATAATACTATTATTACTGATAATAATATCCTTATTGCTAGTAGTGACATAGTAACCTAATTGAAAGGGGCCTATTTTATTATTAGTCTTCATCTTCTCAAAAGTAAACAGGCACCACTAATCTTCATTCATCATGATACACCAGTGAGGTTATTTTGCATATATGCTATGTCAGTCGCCTAGCTCAGTACTGAGCCAAAAAGATTTATGGATCTTGAATGTTGTGTTTTTTCCCCCATGAGGACTCCCTCTGGTGGAGCTCAGTTGCCTTAAATAGGCCCGCCTCCTGGACACATTAAAACACAGCTCAACGTTGAATTGCTGGGCAGAACATTTTCATTGTACAGGTGAAAAGGTTGTTCCTGCTTTGGCTATTTTGCCAGCTGGGTCATCAATTGGAAGACACCATTCATGTTTTGTCCCCAAAACAAGTTCAGTGTAAATGTCATTGCAAAGGCTTTTGCTACTCTACACCTAAAGTCCAGGCTTAGTGCGAAATTGTTTGAAAGTTTTCCTAAAGTTTTCCTTAAAAAAAGGATAGACCAAAACTTGATAGACCAAAACAAATTGTGTCTGGTCTACAAACAGCCCAAAAGGGCACATGTCACGCCTCTGTTCATTGAGCTGCACTGGCTACCTCTGGCTGCCCGCATCAAATTCAAATCACTATTGCTTGCCCACAAAGTCATCAATGGTTCTGCACCTACCTAAGTGCTCTCATAAAAGCTCATGTTACCCCTCGGCAACTCCGGTCATCAAAGGAAAGCTGCTTGGCAGTCCCAGCACCTCAGACAAGACAGTCCAAACTCTTTTCATGTGTTGCTCCATGCTGGTGGAATGACCTACCGAGCACTACCAGAGCAAGGGCGTCCTTGTCTGTGTTCAAAAAGCTCTTAAAGACCCAGCTCTTCAAAGAGCATCTCCTGTCTTAACACACCCACACAGCACCTTGTGATACTCTTTCTAAGGCTTATTCTATGTAGCTTGATTGTTAATCCTCTTTTGTAAGTCGCTTTGGACAAAAATGCATAAATGTAAAATGTAAATGTAAAACATACAGGTATTTTAAATATCTAGCCAAGGGCTTCTTGGCCTGAATCAGTCGTGTAGCGTATCATATGAGAAATTACTTCAGCAAGTAAGATCTATTTCTTTTAAGGCCTAGGTGTTAGATCAGTAACCCTTTGCTTTTAATTTTGTAATTCTGTGTGCCAGCAGGATTGAGATCAGACACAAAACGAATTGGAGTGAGGAGCTACTGAGAAACAAGAAAAAGAATAAACAAACAAAATAAAACAAAACACAAAACAAAACAAAGCAAACAGTTAACCCATAGAGGTGACGATTTAGACACAAGTAATGTCAGTGAGTAACCGTAACATAGTTGATTAGGTTTTTCAAGTCACTTAAGTAATACCCACTGTTCATTTGTTAGTATTTACAGTAGTTGAATATAATTCATGGATAGCCTAATGTACTGTTCTGAAGTTAATTGTTTCATTTTCATTTCCAATTTTCATTTGAGGAATATGCTGTAGGCCTACCATTATGTCTTATACCAATACACCATGAGTAGCCAATTGTGGCCCTTTGCTCTCTTTCAAGCAGCTAAAAATGAAATGTAGGCCTAATGTGGCCCATTGTTACATGAAGCCAATAATTATATGTACGTCACACATAGGCCTATTAGCACAAGCATCATATACTGTAGAATGTTTTAGACACCATGGAGGTTTTCTCATCCAAAATTCAGTCACTCTTTCCCTTGTGACTCTTGAAGGCAGTCTTTCCTTTAATTGTGTGTGTGAGGTTTTTGTGTAATATGAATGTTCTGTGTGTGTATTGCATTTGGTATGAAGGATTTTGTATAAATTGCCTTTTTGGCTAAAGGCACACTGTATCTTTGGCCAGAAGGTAGCATCTCAAAACAAGGGTTGAGTGGGTGGGAGGAAGAATTATCAGTTTCAAAGTAGGGAAAAATTAGGAAAGTAAAAGGCTCAGATTTGAGTTTCCTGTTTTGCTGCTGTTATACATTTATCGGCAGTATCCTATTTTTTGCTTTAAATTTGTAAGATAGTAGCAAAGTTACAGAACATTGGTTTTGATGGACATGACGAGATGTTGATGGTGATTTTCAAATGTGAAAGCTGAAGTTTCCTTTCTCAAATGATCGTTACCATTTGTTAAAAGTACCCTTCAGTTCTCTATGCCTTCCTCTCACTTAAAGGTGGCCACTGCAGGCCTACTCCAACTCCTTATAGCTTTTTCCTTACATCAGACAGATATGCTTTACAGAGAGCTTCTGGAATCCCATCATTAGTTGTGCTTTTCAGACTCTGTCACAGATGATGAGATGGTTACCTGGCAACCAACAGTTTCCATGGAGACAATAACCCTACTATTGTGTTAGTAGTATACAAGTCAGCCCAGCCAACTAAAGAGCTTCCAAATGTTGAGGGCAAACAAAGACACGTGGTAAATTGCACATACATTCAATAAATCGCCAAAGGGCAAATAAAATATGAAATATTTTCATTTTTAAATTTTATGTGTAAGTATGCATGAACACATATCTATCCACTTCCAAATTCCACAGAATGTTGGATTTATCTGTGTACACATTGCCAAGCTTTTCACCCTTTCCTGGTCATACCTCTCCTATCCTAGCCTAACTAATACAGTATGGCTCACAATTTCAGTGATATCTGCATTATAATGTTTCATGTCAGCTAAACAAGAGTGCAACTTGTAAGAAAGTTTTTGCACACCTTGTTTAGTTGGCAGGTGCGTTGGAGATGACCAAGTCAGGTCACATATCAGGAACATGGAAGAAATCCTGCACACTGATCATTTCGCAAGATATTTATTTACGTTTTGGTCTAAGACCTTCATCAGGTAAATTTTACCTGATGAAGGTCTAAGACCGAGACGTAAATAAATAAGTATCTTGCTAAACAAGCTCAGCTAAACAAGAGTGAAAAGATTGATGTTAAGTGACTGGGGAAGACATTGTTCAAGTGTTGAACCAAGCCTTACCTTTAAAATGGTACACATGAGCCCTTTTAAAGGTGTTCTAATGACAATCTACTGCACATAAATGACAAATTATTAGAACTCTTTTCAAATGTGCGCATCCTAAAAGTGTGCATCCAAAGCTTAGGCTATAATAAAGTACTTTCAAGTATTCCAAGCACACTTCTGTATGTACTGTACAACTGAACAACTTGCATTACAACTGGACAACTTGCATTGTAAAGTGTGAAAAATTGACATTATTTGAGTCACTTTTTAGTACAGTCACAAAATACTTTATGCACTTTAATGCAATGCTAGATTGCTAGTGTGTTGTCATTGCATTGAAAAGCCCTTAAAAAGACGGGGCCGCCGTACCATAAACCTGGGGACCCAGGCTCATGTCTGACCCAAGATCATTTCCCGATCTTTCCCCGTGCTCTCTCGCCCCATCATCTCCTGTCACTTTCCACTGTCCTGATGCATCAGCCGTGACTTTGCAGTGACCTCAGCCTATTGCTATTCATTTGGATGTTGTGCACTGAAATGCATCGTTTGAAAACTGTGTTCACTGATTAGCCAGGCACAATTTTGAGACGAAACAAACACATCCTAATGGCTGGTTTTCAGATGCTATGAACATAATGAAGCAAAGTGAAATAAGTGGCTGATGCATCAGGCTAATGGCCTGCCACAATAAAGGAAAAAAGCCCCCAAAAATATCTTTAAAAAGAAAAATGCCCTAAAGACAGTCCATTTAAGTACAACTCATGTTCATATATCAAGTGCATTTCTGTCAGTGCTGAGAGCATTATATTGGAACTTTGATAAATGAATAATGCTTTTTAAGTGCTTTTGAAATACCTTTCCATATTCTATACTGGCATATGGCAACTATAGATAACTTTTTAGGACACTTGAAAAAAATGGAGAGACTTATGTGGCATGTACAATGGCAACTGGGAATTGAACCAACAACTCTACTTCTTTAACAACTACTGCCTATCTAGTCCAATGTCTTAGCCACACTACCTCTTCTTTCTACATTCGCTTTTCAACCTCTACTCCCTATTTCATAGGCTACTCATACAAAATACACTAAAACACATTAAAAGTGAATAATGTTAAAATACATTAACTGAAACATATTTCTATCATTTTTTATCACCATGAAGTTTATTAGTGTATGAATGTAGTGCTTGAAATGCTTTAAATTTTTATCCTGAAACAATTAAATGCACAGGGGACTTAAGTCAAAACCCTTTCCTCCGCTTATAAAATGCATTTCGGAAAAGCCCATCAAAATTATGCAGCAACTAAATTGATTGATAGTATAGGCCTCTATTTTATAGGCCTTTGCATGCAGTGCCTATGCAACCAGAGTGTCTATAGATGGGCCTAACAGCACCCTCTATCCAAACAAGAGTACAAATTACACAGTGCTCTCTGTAAATATCCTAAGCCATCTACAAATGCAATACCATACTTTCAGATGTATTGGTGCTTTAATTCATATCAGAGGCAAAATGAAAGAAACAGCCATGCAAAGGTAATACAGAGGAGCTAACCCTCTTTGTGTATTTAATTATATTTAATGGCTGTAAATGAGTGATTGCCTTTACTCAAGGCAAGACTTAAGCCTGTCAGAGAAGCTCCTCAAAAGAGGAGGAATGGGAGAGAATCTGAGGCTTTGAGTCTGTTTATGAATCTTAAAGCAACATGCCACCATTTGTACAAATTTGTTCATTTTTCATCTCCCCTCGAGTTAATTAATTGAGCCATACCTTTCTTCTGTTAATTCAGTCCTTCTATGAGTCTGGCGATATCACTTTTAGCTCCAAATTAGCATGTATCATTGAATCAGATTGGACCGTTAGCATCTTGCCTGGTCTAATCCAATTCAATGATACATGCTAGCTTTGAGTTAAAAAATAGTACCACCAAACTCAGAGAAGGACTGGATGAACAGGAGAAAGGTATGGCTCAACTAATTAATTCGAGGAGAGATGGAAAATGAACACATTTCCACAAATGGTGGCGTGTTGCTTTAAACACTTGATTTGGGATTTGGCAGGAATCAGAAATCAGGATTCATCACATCCAATCCAATAGTGTACTATTTTCACTTTCCATTTAAACACAGAAATCCCTGTTTCATGTGTTGTAATTCAGTAGGCCCTACAGATACAGTAAGTACTTACAAATCGAAGCCTCGTTGATTTCAAGGTAAGACCAGTAGATGGCGGTAAAGGATTTTCGCTGCCATTGGTTAGGATCTCAGTATCACCACTCCAGTAAGATCTGGAATAGTTACAGTGCATTAAAGATGTATTTAACTGAGAGCCGCCTGTGGTCCACATGAATAGCGGTATTTGGCAGCTCTCAAATATAAGTCATTGGTATAAAACTTGAGGAAAAAAAATCTGAGGTAACGGAATAGGACTTTCTGCCTCTTGGATTAATAGTGTATTTGCATCATGCTGGTGGTGCGATCGCAGCACACCAATATGCTCTAATTAAACACAGTAGGAGAGCTGCTAAGGGTGAGAAAAGAGCTTCAGATCCAGACTCTGAAACTCAGTTCTCATAAACAAAGTCACAGCAATGTGCTTTCCTTTTGAATCTCTGAACAAAGACATCCAAGCAATCTGGTTTTCATTATGTTTCTTTGTCTCTCTCTCTCTCTCTCTCTCTCTCTCTCTCTCTCTCTCTCTCTCTCTCTCTCTCTCTCTCTCAGCCTCTCTGTGTCCCACTCCTTTTCCTCATATATTTTTGCCCTTTGTTATATCGCTGAAATGGCCCGGCAAATTTATTTTTCTTTGGGGGTAATACTGTGCGTTTCTTTTTTCTGAATGGCCAAAAGATAGGCACAATCCAATGCCATTTAAATACTGCTGTTTTATTTTGTGTGTGTGTGTGTGTGTGTGCGTGTGCGCGTGCATGCGTGTATGCATAAAATGAAGGAGAAGGAGCTAGACTGAGATAGATAGACAATGCATACAGTACCTGTTTTGCATGTGGAGATTGCAGCATCGAACACATATATATATTTATACAGTATATATATTATATATATTACATATATTTTGGATAGTTCACACAGAAAGACCTGGAATGATTGGCTCTTTCATGTGGAACAGCCATTCCAGGACCATTAAAGGAAGTTTATCAGTGGACACTTATGGACTGTGGATTGGCTGTGTTTGACCAGCTCATGCACTAACACACACACAACTCAGAGTGACATTCTGTCTGCTCACTCTGAATTTGGAATAAAGAGACAGATAGTGTTTACTGCTAGACTAGCGTTGTCTTCTCCAAGCTACACTGCTTTTAGAACACCCCCACCCCCCTTCCCAGCATCCCCTTAACTTTCAGAATGCTGTCTCTGTAATTGATCCCAGATTGGACATTTAAGTTGCCAGAAGCGATTCATATCGTTTTTATCTTTCAGACATGGCTTCTACTGCTTCCAGATGCAGAGGCACACCAGGGTTCAAGTTTGTTTTTCAAAAAACTGTAATGCTATAATATCTTTGCCTCCAAGAACTATGAGGCGGAATCTTTAAGGCCACAAAAGAGTGGCGTAGTTTCTGCATGGACAAGGGAGGAGCTAAGAGCGTGTATCTGAATGTCTTTGTCAGTGAGTGAGTGAGTGAGTGAGTGAGTGAGTGAGAGTGTTTACTGTGTGATGTTTTTGGCTGTGTGTCTGCATGCTTGTCAAGGGGTAGCTGAAAATCATTTGAGTGCACTTCTGGTGTTTGTGTTTGTTTATGCGACTAAGTGTAAAGTAAACATTATTGTTACACATTTAAATAGTGTTGGTTATGGTTTTGCTCAGGATGTGGTCCTCATTGAGAAAATGCACAATAGAATTAAACCTTTTCATTTACCCAAACTGGTTGGAATTGTCAAAATATTTACACAGATTTCATTCACATTATTTTCTCTTGAGTCGTGTGCAAATTTCAGACATGTTTAAAGTAGTTTGAGGCAATAATAAAGCTTTTCTGAAGCAGAATAAAAACCATTTAAATGAAAATTAGTATTACACATAATTCAGATTTATTAATAATAGATTAATTAAGTTTTATTTTTATTTAATTATTTTGCTTTCCAGTATTATGAGAGGGAAATTAAGAGATTTACATACTCTTATTGAGAATTATTTACACACTGTTTCAGACACAAATAACCAAGCCCTGACCTTGTTTGGGAAAGAATGTAGATTAGCCAAATAAGAGAGGCCATAGCTATTATGGCTGATTCAAAGGGCTACCTCTCTACGGCCATGCTCGTCCTATGTGCATGGTCCAGCACTGAACAGCTGGACAGGCTGGGCGTTGATGGGAGAAGGCCAGGGTGATCTCTTTGAAGGCAACCTAGATTGCTTGCAGATTTGAGACAGAGGCGTAATCACTCTTTCATTATCCTCCAGTGTTTATCTACGGAATCAGCAGAAGCTAAGGCCAGATTGTTGGACTAATTGCACATAATTGTAAAGTGGTCAAGAGACAAAATAATGGGGAATGCCTCGATAAGGATGCGACAAATGAGCTTTGGAAAATGATTCACAAATACGTATTACTCCCTTTTCCTCACTGCTAAAGAGGGAAACATTTTAACCAAAATAGGAAGCTAGTGAAGTCACACAGAGCGTGCCAGAGGCTGTTGATGATTTTTCAGCCCCACACTGATATCCCCCCCCCCAACTGCAGAAGATACTAAAACAAAATAACAGCAGCACTTTTGAGCAGTAATGGAAATAACATAGGCCTATTCCAGTGCTGCAATCTGATTTATTGAGCTCACCCAATGCACCTTCTCTCACCCACAACAGCTCTTATAAAACACAGGCTTGCTAAGCCTGCCCTCTCAACAAAGAACTCCTACTCTCCAGTAGCCTAAACAACACATGATGAGCTATCGGGAACTATGTTAGTAGGCGGGAGAAGTGTTTTGTTTCTTTCGGAGCACTTTAGGTGTTCGTTTGAGGTTGACAGACTGGCTTGTAGGAAAGCAGTGGGGCTCTGGCCATCCGCACCCTGACGGACAGTGCAGCACAGCAGTCTGTGCACAGCACATAAACACTCCATGCTACATTAGATCCCAAAGTCTTTCCACATGTTGTTTGCAGAAGGCCTCAGTGGTGCTTAAAGCCCAATCCCCATCTGGCTCTTTCTAGGTTAGCTTGTCTAGAGGTTCACACACTACATTCCCTGACATGAACCTGAGATGCTCCTCACATTAGCACAGGCACGGCTAAGCTCATCCCTTGCCTTATTTGTCCTATTCGGTTTCAGTTGGTTAACATGTGGTTAATTGAGCCACTGACTCCGGTAGGCCTATGTGTAAATTGTTCCATCAGATAAAGTACAGAGACACCTTACATGGCCACGTAGCAAACATGAAAAGCATTCTGTGACCTAGTTATCTGCGCACTTGTTAACGCTCTCCTGACACTCCAAAACTCTGCACGCTATCAAGTTTCAGAGATAGGTGGGATTCCATTTGCCTGATGTATCAGCCGCTGAATTCTCTTCGTTCCATATAGCGTCTGAGCACGAACGATTTAGATTCGTATGCTTTGCCGTCATTGACGGTGGGCAGATACTATCTGCGTAAAACCAATCCCTACTCTTTGGTCGTGGCTTCAACCAATCGCTACTGTTTGGCTGTGACGTATGGTACGCACTTGAATGCATTGTTTGAATTCTCTGTTCGCTGATTTGTCCGTCGAAGTCAGCCGAAGCAAACAAAAGCGATTAGACTATTTTTTTTTATTTTTTATTTTTTTTTTTTCACTACACTAACTGTCTGTTGAATTATTATAATTTTTATTATTATTATTATCATTTTATTTTATGTCAGCCAATGCAAACCTACATGTATGTGTGGAAAAAATATGAAAAAAAAAAGCGATTAGTTAGTTTCCTGACTATATGGTGGAGGCAAATGAAATTGGTCGGAACCAATGGGCGGCGCTAGCCTGGCTAGGATTCCATCACTGCGTGTGCAAGGTGAACTTACAGTTGACAGTATAGTACACTGCACATGTCTTTATGTGCGTGTTGTAAAATTGCACAAAAACATAGAAGACGAAAGGGTGCATAGAGAGGATCGTGTATCTATCATGCCTGGTTATGACATCAAAAACAAAAGCAACTTCACATCGTCTAGGCCTGCGGTCAGGAGGAAAAATATTTGATCTTCAGCATATTTTGCCTTTTATTCAATGTTAACCCATCTCTCTTCCTTGCCCCCTCCGATGTGCATGGCTTCCAAGGCCAGCCTTGAGCCTCTGTGGTCTGGCAAGACGGCCCGTCCCAGAGGATCCAGAGTGACTGCGTGGCAGCAGTTCTGAGGAGGCCAGGCTGGAACACAACCCAAAGGGTAGTGAGATGAATGATGAGCCAGAAGGGACTTGCAGGGTCAGAAAAATAGGGAACAGGGTGCACAATGTGGAAATGAGAGAGAAGGGACGTGTGTGTTTGTGTGTTTGTCTGTCCGTCTGTGTATAGGTGTGAGATTATATTTTCCTCCAAATTCAGTGACATTACTATTGTAACAAATGGTTTTCAGTGAAACTTATTTTTTTCTAACATAGGTGGCAGTACTTACTGTAAAATCAATTCCGATTACATCTGATGTTCCTTCTGAATTTTCCAGGATCAGTTGCAAGATTATTATAAGACGAGGTGAGATTTCAGTCAGTTTCAGACAGACTTTGTACCCTGATGTTCAGCAACCTTATAGGCTATATTTTCTATGGCTGTGATTAACATTTTATGACACTACTTAGGTAGTAGACCTGATAATCCATACATAGAGATCGGTAAATGCTGATACTGAACAGCATACAGTATGCTACAGAAACCTTTACACACCTGTCTCTTTCCTCAACAAGCCCCAAAAATGAAAAAAAAAAAAAAAAACATAAGTGGTGCTCTCCCCAGCAACAAACTCTTGGGACTTGGGGAATAGCAGTGGATGAGTGGGATCCACGTCGGCGCTCTACGCACCCTAGCCTCCGTGTTATGAGAGCCCTCGCTCCTCTCCTCTCCTCTCCTCTCCTCTCATGTCTTGCCAGAGCCCTTGGAGAGAGTGGCTCAAGCTGTGCCCTGCTGCATCCATGCCAAGGGGGCACTGCACCTGAAAGCTTTTAAAGCCCTCACAACATCCAGATAAGACCCACATACCTTACTAATACTGCCTCCCATTTAAAACTCCCAGTCTTTTCGAATCCTATCTGCCTCCACCCCACACACCTCCCCCTACCGCCCCCCCACAAACACATCCAGTCACAAAAAAAAACACTTTGTTTTGCAACGACTCACATTTTCCAGTCCTCCTTCCTCCAACCCACTCCCCAGCCCCTCGCCTGCTCAAACAGATGTGTCTGGCCTTTGAACATGGCAGCACCATGTCAGCCCGCTTTAATAAGGGATACGTTTCACCACAATGGAATTTGGTCAGCCATGTCTACCCAGGGCACAATAGGCCCTCTAAGTACAGATAATAATTACAGTAATTACTTGTTATTACAAACAACTCACACAATCATTCTGCTCGGCTAGAAACGAGACTTGTAGCGAAAGACAGACCATCCTGAGGGTGTTAGTGCCGCAGCTAGGTTCAGTTCATTTCGGCACATGTGCGTGTCACAGTTGCACAAAGAGGAGCATAAATAATTGAGAGAGAAGGGCAGGTTTCTGTCACAGGCTATGACGTCTCCAAAGGTGTCTCTTTACACGATGTTATAGTCATGCCTCCGAGACTCAGTGTAAGGATCAGAACTTCAGTTTGATCATCATTTACAATGGCATTTAAAAAAAATGTTATAAGAGTGTCTTGGTGTTTCCACTGCCCGAAAGGTAAACAGAAAATTGTCTAGAACTTGACTCTGTGAGTCATGTTTGTACTTGATGATCAGACTAATGAAAACAGCTTGATCAATAATGGATCATCTAGAGATATCAGGTAGACACTCTACATTGTTTCACAGCTACTACTCACCTTTACAAAGAGAGAAGCTGAAGTACGTGACGGATAGAGAGGGTACGTACCTGAGCCTCAACTGAAAGCAACTCAAACTGATATCTACAGCTTTTTCCTGTACTTTTTGAATTTGTGTGTGTGTGTGTGTGTGTGTGTGTGTGTGTGTGTGTGTGAGACAGAGTATATGTTCTATTTAAATGGACTGGCCTGGAGACTGTTCTGTCAGCAAGTCATGATCTGCATGCCTGTTGTCTCTGGATTAGTTTGAAGGATTTCCTCGAGTTTGTGGCACAATGGAGAGATTGCTGATGAGAGCTCCATACCTTTGTCTGCTCATCTGCCTCCTGCCAGCTCAGTTGTCTGGTAAGACATTTTATGATCACATGTCAGAGCAGAGGATACAGTACTCCAAAAATAAGCTGTAAAATACAGTATGTTCAGAGTCTTTTTGAGTTAATCACATGTGGTATTAATAAGGTTTAAAGTATTTGGCAAACATTTAGACAAGTTGTTGCTAAAGTGTTTTATTTAAAGATAGACAATCGCCACAAATATGTTTTTTCTCTCGTAACTGCACAAATTTGTTTAGCCTATGTGTTTTTCACTTGGAGTGTAGTAGTGCATAACTCTCATATTATTATGTCCCATTAACATCTTAACAGGCAATGCCATCTGAAATGATAATAGTATGAAAAATGACTATACTAAAAGTATTTTCTACTAGCTGGCTGGCCTCTAATTCCCTCATTTGAGCAATTCATGGTGGGCCGCTCTCTGCTTCAGCAATTCAGAGACAAAGCTAGAGAATGTTGTTCTTTTTCGGGTGGGCCACATGATTGGATGAAAGCTGTGGTGAATATGTTGACTTTTTTTGGCCCACTTCATAACTGTGGGCATGGTTTGAAGTCCAGTGGGTTTCTGAACACAGTAACTCTGGCCCCAATGTTAGATCTCCGAAGGCCCAGTCCGTTTAAAAAAAAGGCAAAAGATACTGAGGTCCGACTCCCACCGCAGGCTAATGAATTGTGGTCCTGGAGTTAGCCGAGCTGTTGGATGCCTGGTTCTGCCCAAGCCCACTCTCTGAGTCTGCCCGTAGCTAAGCCCCACTGGGCCCACCACACCAGCGCGGCTGCCAGCTCACTTGTTCTCTCACCTCCTCCACTATGACATGTTGGCCTCTCTCTCACACACTCACGCGCAGGTCTGCACATCCTGGATCCCGAGGAGGTGGAGTATGTGAAGCACCAGCGGACAGGAACGGCAGGGAGCTCGGTGGAGTTAGACTGCGGCTCCGTCCCCCCCTCCATCTTTATCTGGGCCTACACCAGACCGGGGACAGAGAACAACCAGGTCCTGGTCTACAACTATGGCCACGGCCCCAAGCTCCAGCCCCTGTCCGAGAGGATCACTCACATGGAGCTGGTGTCCAACTCCTCCACCCTCCTCCTCAGCAGCCTGCCCCTCAGCGCCAGGGGTCTGTACACCTGTCAGGCCTTATATGAGACAGACGGGGGGGCCAAGGTCACCTTCTACTATAATGAGCTGGACGTCCAGGAAGGGGAAGACTCTGGGTCTGCTCTCTCCAACATCACACTGACCTGAGACTCTGTATAATATACTGTGCTGCACCTACTCTAATGAAAGCTGCATGAGGCCAGTGGTGCATTGGCTACAACAAGTAGTGCCTCTGGAACCCATTCATCAGTGCGTCTTATTTTAGTCCATCACAATAACAACATCTTACATTAATCTTCTTCGCAGTGACATTCTTTGAAGGTTACTCATATGTTCACCGGGTCATGTAAGTTTTAAGTGGGTAGGCCTACTGTGCACAGCACAGTATGCTATTACATTTTTCTTGTTTATTTTTCTGTAATGGCATGAATCATTCATGAATCGTGATTCATGGTAAATAAACAGACCCAATGTACTTCAATCGAACCAGAGTAGTTTTGTTTGTTGTTGTTTAGTTTTGTGTTGTTGTTTTGTTTTGAACAAAAGAGCACTGCAGATAGAGGTGACACATGTGTGAACAGGGCTCAGCACAATGGGGGACAGAGCATTACATGCTATGTTGACCAAAACCTGACTTAGCATGCGGGCTGCTCACAGAAACAGGAGGACTACTCACAGCTTTACCCGATAAAATATTGATTTTCGGCTGGTGCAGGACTATCATTTACATTCTAATACAAACTAGTGCCAGTGCAACTAGTGAGGCTGTTGTATTAGTGTGTATTAGAGATGATGTATTTGTGCCTTTGTCATCCACATGAGCCACACTAATGTTTCTGCTACTGGATGCGCTTGTGCACAGAAGGCTAAATGTCATGCTTGTACTGTATGAGACAGTATGGCACCACACCTGAATTTACACAGCTGACATTGCAGAGAATTTGACATTTTTGTTCCGATTCAGCAGAGGTTTTTGCTAAAGACATCAGATAAATTTTAATTAGTAATATTAACATCAATAAATATTTATATATCAGTACATCAGTAAATATTTAAAATTCAGTATACCAAATCCAAACATGTAGATGCATTATTCTCTCCATGGAGCCGTTGTTTCTGGTAAGAATAACATGAGCAAAGTGCTGGGCAGGCTACTGTAGCTCCAAGGCTATTTTGAACATGCATAAATCAACCAATGCAGCACTCAACCCCTGAAGATTTAATCAAGGTTGACTGAGGTAACAATTTCCTTTCAACTAGCCTGCCCAACTTGTCATCAGTAGTATTCTTAATGAGAACTCATTGTGTCCCTATTGATAGACGCATAAGAAAGGAGATCAGGAACAGATGCCCTCATATGACCTTCACATTTGCTCTATGTGTGTGTGTGTGTGTGTGTGTGTGTGTGTGTACAGTATGTGTGTGTGTGTGTGTGTGTGTGTGTGTGTGTGCGTGCGTGCGTGTGAGTGTGTTTGTGTGTGTGTGTGTGTGTGTGTGTGTGCGTGCGTGTGTGCATGTGAATGTGTGTGTGAATGTGTTTGTGTGAGAGAGAGCGAGAGAGTGTGTGTGTGTGTGTGTGTGTGTGTGTGTGTGTGTGTGTGTGTGTGTGTGTGTGTGTG
>JASCQY010000310.1:4055-20378 GCA_030264315.1 Sardinella tawilis | reverse complement strand
ATAAATGCCAGCGAGCCCAGGATCTTGTGCTTTGCATTTGGTCAATAAACTTGACTGATTGGTTTAATTTTGTTTGTTTCGACTCTTTCCAGGTGTGTTTGTGTGAATATCATTTTGAAATCTGCCGGTTCTGACTACTTCTAGAATGACTGCTGAATTTTTGGTCGAAACCTGGATGTTATGCCGAGTATAGGTTAGGTGAACAATGTATTTGAATGTTACTCTTGTCTTCACAGACAAGTAGACAATACTATTTAAAATGTGTGCACTGATGGATCTATGGATGTGTGCATATGCTTACTGTGTCAGTTTTGACATGGAATGAAGTCAGCCACTCCAGTAAAATGCAACTAGGCTGATTTCATAGTGATCTTAGGGTCTTCAGTAAGAATCTTACCTACAGCACGATGAAAGTTGTTCCTAAATTCTTTATTTTTAAGTATGTGAATATTGAACCCGGAATTTGAAACTGACTGTTCTGATTGAACCACCAGTAGTAGGCCTCTGTTAGTAGCCTGGTATGCTACAATATTAGAGAATTTTAAGAGTTATTTTCCAAAACGCTATAACAGCCACTTAAATGCCATTTTCTAAATATATTTTTTTTTATGTTCTTATAGGTCACATTGGCACAATTCCAGCTGGGTTAATGTTATCAGGCTTGTCCTTACTGAATTCAAACAAAAGTGATTTTACTGATATTGGCTGAGAAACGATAGTGCATCAATTTTGAACATTTTTGAAAACGGATACATAGCGTTTTGGAAAAGAGCATCATTTACAAATCCTCAATTTCACAAAGCCCATTTTGTTATAGAAAGAAAAAATACCATTGTCTCAAATGTAAGCAGGCCTATCAGCCGGGTAACTTTCATGGAGATGCTGTACTTAATTTTCTACTGCGACTTTTAAATGTATTGCCTATGGAGGCCAATATTATGATGCGGGCTAAATTTGTCCCAAATTTGGTAAACAAAATATCCATTATGACACGAAAATTATGTGATGTAGGCTGTTCATCAATACCAACTTCTCAAATTTGCCCGCTGAAATTGGGCTTTTTCAAGTAGCCTAAGCTATTATACTCACAATATTAATATTCAAACAAATAGCCAAAATATCGAGAAAAACAAACGTATCAAAGCTTAAACTTATAAAAAATGTAATCTTATGTAATCTACTTCGAATGAAATAAAAAAGAACTTAATGAATAATTACCCATAATTTACTATTGAATATGCTTAGGTGCTAAATAGCCTTTATGTGCCCCTTCTTGGGAATGGTCCCTCCATCACCACTGAGTCAAAGAAGCTGGGAGAATGTATTCAGATTCGACTGAAGTGCAACATCATGGCAGATTTGAATGGCCTGGTGATATTCATCTCCCACTGCAATCACAGTGGTTCAAGTAGGTAGTCGGGTTGTCGTTGACTACCGGTGTTGTGGAGTGTTGTAGTGGTGTCATATTTAGCGAGCCATCGCATTACAGGCTGTTGCACTCCGGAACCACTAAAAACATACCACCCCAGATGGGACTCGAACCCACAATCCCTGGCTTAGGAGGCCAGTGCCTTATCCATTAGGCCACTGGGGCTACGTTCGCTGCATTGTAGAACCGACCCAACTTATAGCAGATTATGTGATTTATATGTATATCCTGCGTTGCATTTTTCTAATTTCAGTGCAATAATCACTTATATAATCATATAATTATTTTGACACCATGGTCACAAGTATAGACAAAAATCAAGTAAGCTTATCGACATTGCGCTTAATTCTACGGGACCACAATTTCCGGCATCGTTGCCTAGCAACAAGCTTCTGCCTTGTACTGCAAAGTAGCACAAGCTAGCTCACTTGGGCTTTCGTATGACAAATCCAAACGAAATGTTTTCTCTCTGTGTTTCCCTTTTGGTGGCCTTAAATGTCCATTAGTCAACTGATTGCGCACTTGCAAACCAGTGTCAAACTGAACCTACACAGAAGCCCCTGGAGATACCATGGGCTACTGATATCAACAAACAAAACTTGCAATCAACGCTAGCTGGTCGTGCCTTCGGATTTGCTAGCCAACTGCTCAAGGACCATGGTGAGCTTTGAACATTTCGTTAATTCTGAACGTTTCGTCTCTCTGATTTGCAATTAATATTAAGAAAAAACTTTTGACATAATTGCATTGTTAAATATCAATAACATCGGTAACATTTGTTGATATATCTATAGGTAAGATACTGCTAAGTGCTAATGCAAGGACTGGTGACGTTAACTTGGCTAACGTTATCGATAACATTAACACTCACTAGGTAACGTTAACGATAACTTACATTTGCTATACACGCTCGTGACGTTAGACACGATTCAACTTAACTTCTGTCGGGGATAATGATAGTGTTAGCTTACGTTACTGAAATTAACGTTCAGCATGTTACCGTGCATCTTGACAGTTAAACGTAACGTTATGTGTGTAACGAATCAACTTTGCCAGGCCAATGGTAACTTCAAATCCTGGGTACCAACTCATGTCTCACTTCAGTCATATGATTTAACATCGGTTTTATATAATTCCTTGCCTCGTGTTGACGTATAGTCCTTTTTTTATGGCGCAAAAAGATTCTTTCCAGAGTAAAACCTGCTGTTGGTGGCGATGCTACCTCCAGCGTGACTGAAAAGAAGAGGAAAAACAAGACGAAGAAAATTCCTCGACTGGAGGACTACTTGAATCAGAGAGACTATATGGGAGCATTGACTCTGCTTGAGGTAAACTGCATGATTTGGTGCATGAACAGGTTAACGTTAGTCTCACTACCTGATGACACAAATGACATACAGTATGAGATGTATTTACAGCGTGTGCCATTTGACAGTTTCAACCCAGTGGTGGGGTGGTCGAGGAGCACGCAGACCTCTGGATAGGCTTCTGTGCCTTTCATTTAGGAGATCACAGAAGAGCAATGGAGGTATGTTAAAGCATCATTTGGCATTGTATTTAAGCATGGATTAGGCATGCAATATTGTATGTATATGTGTAGGTGTTTCAGGAGCAAAGACTGCAATAGGTTTCATGTTGACTGTATTTTTTAAAATGTAATTGTATGTGTTCATATTTCAATCTGTTTTGACGTCAGGAATACAAGGCTCTGACCGTCAAGGCAGACTGCCCCCAAGACGTGTGGGTGTTCTTGGGATGTGCCCTGTTCTTCCTTGGGCTTTATAAGGAGGCTGAGGAAGCTGCACTGAAAGGTTCTCCATTATCTTCATGTGTCATCAGACTCACCCTATCTTTGGATCATCTGAAAAACAAATCATTTTTTTGTTTGTCTCTTGTTAGGTCCAAAGTGCCAGCTTCAAAATCGTCTCCTGTTCCATTTGGCTCACAAGGTACAAAATGTTGAAATTCTCCTACTTATGTTCAGCCCAATCCAAATAACTGTTCTGCTTTTATATCAGGGATGGTAGAAAGTCACTGTAACCTCATACTTGTCCTGTGTCCCTGTATTTAAATGTGTTGACTGCAAGTTCACTCTCGAGTGGAGCTCTACCAATGTAGGGGGGTTCATCCAGTTTCCTGTATTCCACTCTCGCTTTGCTTGGTGACATTCTGCCTCAGTTTCCATGTCAACAGTTTAACGATGAGAAGAAGCTCATGGGTTTTCACCAGAATCTGGAGGACGTCACGGAAGACCAGCTCAGCCTCGCCTCCATCCATTACATGCGCTCCCACTACCAAGAGGCCATCGACATCTACAAACGAATTCTCTTGCAGAACAGGCAAGCGTCAGTTGTACTAAAGGTCGTACCCTTTGAATGACACTGATGATGACTTGACCAGTTTCAATGGAATTTTCCCCCCCTGTTCATTGTGTAGAGATTTCCTGGCCCTCAATGTCTATGTGGCTCTGTGCTACTACAAGCTGGACTACTATGATGTATCCCAGGAGGTGCTGGCAGTGTACCTGCAAAGCATCCCCGACTCCACCATTGCCCTCAACCTCAAAGCATGCAACCACTTTCGCCTTTATAACGGCAAAGCTGCAGAGGTAAACTCCATGTGACACATGGGACTGTTCATCATCAAATTGTTTTGCTTTTTACTCTCAAAAATTGACACCTTTCACAAGATCCTTTTGTTCAGTAAGATCAGTTATATTCACGGTAAATTCAATTAATGCTTATATGAAGTTTGAGATTTTGCTCTATTGAGCTGTACTGTAAAGGTTAATGTACAAAAATCTAATATATACAATTATGCACACATATACTGCTGACTCATGTTCTGCCACATTCATATTGCCTTTTATTTGAATACTCTTGACTCAAAAAGTGTTAGTGAGTCCCACGCTCAAACTTAAAGATGTGAACGCTATGTAAGATTGTGACTTACTTGTGGAGGGAAAGTTTAGATGAGTGTGATGTCAAGAAACTTCTTTTCTTCTTTTTGAATGTATCATAGTACTTATCTGTCATCTGTTATCTATCTCTCTCTCTCTCTCTCTCTCTCTCTCTCTCTCTCTCTCTCTCTGTAAGGCTGAATTAAAGAACCTGATTGACATCTCCTCCAGTTCGTTTGAATTTGCCAAGGAACTGATTCGGCACAATCTGGTAAGTGCTCTCACTACAAAGAAATATTAGAGCCACTGACTCATTGAGCTCTAGTCCACTTGAAAGAAATGCAGAGATCTTTTTGAGTCATTTCTCATATTGTTTCATTCCTGACCTCAACTACTTGTAGGTAGTGTTCCGTGGTGGAGAGGGGGCCTTACAAGTCCTGCCCCCTCTGATTGATGTCATTCCTGAGGCTCGGCTTAACCTGGTCATCTACTACCTCAGACAAGGTGACCAGTTGTCGTCATTTCCCCTTTAGCATTCAGTCACATACTCACTCTTGTGGCAGATCTTCACAGTAAACTTCCATCTCTCCCTTTTCGTCTGTCTTTTGTTTCCCCTAAAGACGATGTTCAGGAGGCTTACAATCTTATTAAAGACCTTGAGCCCACCACACCCCAGGTACTCAACAAGCTACTCATTCTTTTCTTTTGCCATGGCTTGGTCATCCCTCCTGCCCATGGCTGTGTCTGACTTCACACCTTTCCTGGTTGATGCAAAAGCAATTGTTGTGGTGATGTTTTTTTTTACTGTTTTTTACTTTGTGTCGTAGGAATATATTTTGAAAGGTGTGGTCAATGCTGCATTAGGTCAGGAAATCGGTTCTGTAAGTAATGTTGATGCACAGATTGATACGGCAATTGATGCATATTAATATGACGAGAGGTTGTGTTTTTATTTGCTAACGCCATAAACTTTCCCTTCAGAGAGAACACCTGAAGATTGCACAACAGTTCTTTCAGCTGGTGGGAGGATCGGCCAGCGAATGCGGTAATTTAGATGGCGTCATAAATGTTGGAGCTGTGTTTTCAGTGTGATGCTTATGAGATGCGTGATTTGTGTTTGTGTACTGATTAAGCTGCCTTCATTGACAGCCAGTCAAATCCAAGGTGCTCAAGGTTTCCCGTCTCCCAGAAGTCCCGTTGCTTGAAATAACTTGTGCGAATGACGGTGTGAGTGTGAGAGCGTGCTGACCATGATCATCTTTTTCACTGTGTTGTCTGTTTCAATTGCCCTTGAAGACACAATACCAGGACGCCAGTGCATGGCCTCCTGCTTCTTCCTTCTCAGGCAGTTTGAGGACGTGCTCATCTACCTGAACTCAGTCAAGGTGAATGGCATTCCCATAGTAAAAATAAAAAAAATTAAATAGTGGTAAAATGTATAACTGCCTGTCACACAATAAAAGGACTCACCAGTATTCTTTTTTTTGTTGTTGTTTGCTTGTTTTGTAGAGTTACTTCTACAATGATGACACTTTCAGCTTCAACTATGCTCAAGCCAAGGCCTCACTGGGAAACTATAAAGAGGCGGAGGAGGTACTAATGCAACATCACTGACCTTCACTTCCTCCTGTGAATTGTTTTTTTTTTTTTTTTTTTTTCCTACAATTATTTACAATTGGCTTGAGCAATGGTACCAGTGCGTTATGGTAATGTTAGAGTTTGGCGTTTGCTGGAGAGTGACGGCTGTCATCGTGTTAGGTGCTCCTGATGATCCAGAATGAGAAGATTAGGAGCGACTACGTGTACAAGAGCTGGCTCACGCGCTGCTGTAGGTGCTCCCCTCATGGAATTCACAAAATGGCCTCAAATGTATCCCATCTATGAGTGTGACGTTGGAATTGATGGATCAATTTTCTGGCTGTTTGCATGTAGACATAATGAACAAGAAGGCTCGTTTTGCCTGGGAGCTGTACCTAAAGATGGAGACCTCTTCCGAGTCCATCAGCCTCTTGCAGCTCATAGCTAATGACTGTTATAAGGTCAGTGTCGGTGGTGGGACATCACACGAGTCCTCTCTGCTCTGCTTGTGGATATTATTGTATTGTATTGTATTGTATTGTATTGTATTGTATGTTTTTTCCCTCTTTCCTTTATTTTCTCTTATTGTCCCTTTTCCTCTGAAACATGGTCAGAACTACGTAGTGCTATGTGCCTCTTAAGCTCCGTTTCTGTCTCTAGATGGGCCAGTTTTATTACGCGGCCAAAGCGTTTGACGCCCTGGAGCGGCTGGACCCGTGCCCAGAGTACTGGGAGGGGAAGCGGGGAGCCTGTGTGGGCATCTTCCAGCTCATCCTGGCAGGGAGGGAACCCAGGTAAAGCAGTGGAATATAGTGAGCTAGTGTAATGATGACCAGGAGTGCTGTGTGCACTGAGCAGGACTTGTGACCATAGCTGGGAACTCAGGAGTTTTGGCCTCCCTTTTCTCGGCCAAGTTTAGGCCAGGGACTAGTCTGCTTAAGTAAAACCACAGTGACTACGTTTACATGCAGGCTGTATTCCTTTTTTAAACAGAATGTTGGCGATATTCACTATGCAAGAGAGCCATGTAAACTCTTTATTCAGTCTGAATTTGTCAGTGTTCCTGTTCCGACACTGACCTGAATGAACCCCCAGGGTTATTCCTGAATTAAACGGAATTCAGGGTCATACACCTCAATCGGAAATTGCTCCTTACCGGAACATTGCCTATTCAGATTATCTCAACCAATGTTTGGATTTGTCTGGGAAACATGTAATGTTGTAATGGAAACTGTTCTGAAAGTCTCTTAATATCCTTTCCAGAGAGACACTGAAGGAGGTGGTGCCTATGTTGAGAAGCACAGGGAACCCTCAGGTGGAGTACATCATCAGGATTCTAAAGAAGTGGGGCAAAGACAACAGGGTGGCAATATCATGACCTTCTCTAGGCAATCATGACATTATGCAGTCGCTTTTGAGCAATGAAATCGACTAAATCTAACCCACCTCGGACCGGAAGTCAGGAACATTTAATCATGTTGATTTTGTAAACGATAAATCTGTGAAGTTTGGCTGATGCACAGTGGAACATACTCACACGCATGCTATAAATTCCAGAAGTAGCCATAGGTTACATTAAAAGAGCATTATCCTACTTTGGGAAATAAACGAACTGTACATGTATCAGTATTTGACCAGTAGCTCATACAATCAAAGCATCTCTAAAAACTAAAACAGGAAAACGTCATTATCCATGAACTGTATTTTGTAATACTGAAATGTACAGTTTATATGTAACAGTTTATGCTACGTTATATTGTACGTCCCAGATTAAATATTTTTTATGCATCTCCTCTTTGTACAGGTGCTTTTTCTTCTTTAAACATGAATTTAGTGCATCCATCCTTTTACATTTCTATTCCAAAACTTGGATTGTAGGGAGCCAGTAAAACGACAGAAAATATTGTCTAGTTGGGAAGATAATTAAGCAACAGGTGATGGTGGAAAGATCAGCGGTACTTCAATATGTTATCCTTTTCTAATTTGTCGGACCGAATGAAATGAGTCCAGATGAACCAAGCGTTCGATACCTTCCACGCTTGTCAAAGTGCACACTGCACTGGCCTCGAGCAACACCGCATGCATATATAAATAGCTACTGACAGGATATGGCGCCTAGACATCCACTAAAATATGGCGTCTGTTATCATCAAGCCCTCTCCCTGAAACATGTTTTCGCGATTTAAACCTAATCAGCAATTTCAGCCCCTGTTGAAGAGATGGGCAGGGAGCAGGATGGTGTTGAAGTCCATCCGCTAAATTGCCATTTGCGATCACATTTCTGCACCAACCATGGAAATCTTGTGTGATGCAAGCATTCTTCAATTAAACACAGTTGTAAAAAGTTCGGATATTAGCATGTTATTATCTTATTATAGTATTTTATTCTAGAGGTGGGTTTTAACAGTACAAACGGTCTGATTGGCTGTGCTGCTCTTTATGCTCACGCTGTTTCCGGTTTCTTTCTGCGCGCAGGCCCAGCGACCTCACTGATATTTTATTTACTCCTGAAATCCAAGATGGCTGTCCTGAATGCCTCGGTCCCTTAGCAATTGAGGATGCGAGTAGCTACTGAAAAAACAACTTTTCCCCGACCATCTCTTCCCATGGAACTCAATTCGTAAGGTGCGGATGATACCCTTGCATCTTACTAGCCTCTAAATATCCCTTCCATCCAGGTCAAATCCCACTAATTCGCCTATTTAAAGTAGTTTCGCGAAGTAACCCTTAGTGTCGCTGTCTGTCCTGAGCGAGGTTGAGACAGCCAGCACATCCAAATGGCCGAACCGAGAAAAGTACAATTTGTCACCCTGTCGGCCTTTGCCGCTGGTCCAGCCACTGAATCTAGGAAACGCCGGTTGGACGACGAGGCCGACATAAACTTTGATGGAGATCGGGGGATTGCCAAGTCCACGACCGGGGCAGGAGGAGATGGTGGATTGTTCGGCAAAACTGGCGACAGAGACGGCGTTGAACCCAACAGAGCAACCGTGCGATTAAACCTTTCTCTCACCGAGCCCAACGACCAGTCGTCGGCCGAGTTCAATTACAGCGAACTCATTCAATCCCTTCAGGTATGCAATGTTTTATTTCAGGCCTGTAGAGAGCTGGAATATTATTACCTTGACAAAAGTCAGATCAGTTTAGGGAAGTGGGCATTGGTGAATTTATGTAGCTAACAGTTACCTTGCGGAAAGGCACCCTCTAGCAGTTTTGCTCTTTGCTATCTATTGCAACAGATTAGCTTGTTAACGTTAGCAAACACAAGTTGGTGGGACGAGTCATACCTTTGAATGAGTATGGTGCCATGTATTGTTAATCAGTCTAGTAAAGAAGCAAGTGTTGTTAGTTACATATTTGTTGAAAAGCTTGTCATTTATCAAGATCATTTATTTTTTTCATTTGTGGCACTTGGGTAAGATATCGTTCACTCCCCATCAACTCCAGAAGAAAGTTGTAACGTTTCATTGTAGCAAACTAGCTTGTCCGCTAACGTAAATGCGCATGTGGTAGCCACTTATGTGTGTCTATCTGGATTAGGCCTTAACGCTTTTAAAGTTGTTGAGATCCACCGGAAGGATAGAAGATGCATTAATTCGAACACTGGTCTCGTGACTAAATACGTGGAAATAATGTCGGCATTAAATAATCGTGATACGTAAACATCACACTGCCATTTTTTAATATGTAGGGAAATGTTTGTGTGGCACTAAAATGTAAGCGTTATCTTTAAAAGACGTGCTTATGTTGAATACTTTTGTTGACTGACCCCCTCTAGAGGGTAATGGAGTGTCATCTCCTAAACGGAATGCAATGGCTGATGCTTGACTTTATTGTCTTGGAATCTTCTCCTGCTTTCCGTCTCAAGAAAAAGAAGAAGACAACGACGACGACACAGAACCCCACACCCACCCTTGACCCAAATGACCCCTTCAACGATGATGAGAGAGAACGCCAGGAGGTGGAGGCATTGGCCAAGAAGTTTGAGAATAAATATGTGAGTATTCTCTCACCTTTCCTAATGGCTAGGGGATGTCGCCCTAAACCCCCACACCTCCCCAGTTTCAGCCACCCTACCCCCATTTCTAATGAATGTATCTCCGAGGTGCAATTCCATAATATGGTCACAGAAAAGCCTTGATGGATCGTGGTAAAGTGCTCTTGTTTTGTCAAGATTGAACCGGCTTAAAAGTGATCATCACATTTATTGTTTTAAGCTTTGAAAATAAAGTTTAAGAAATTATTACGATTTCAAGGGTGTGCTGGCCATGTTGGAGAGCGTGTAGTGTTAAAACACAAGAACTGCAAAGAAATGTCAGTGCTGATTCTATGGACAGTGAAACACACAGAATGCCTTGCATGTGTGTTAAGGCTATGGAATATTTGCATTTTGCATTGATTTTCATGAGCGGGGAGATGTGACCTAACAACAACACGGCCTATCCGTCACAAAGGCACGCCCTAATGCCCTAACCTGTTGTAAAGAGTCCCATGCAATGTCTCCAGTATCTTTGGTCTTGTTGCATTACGCGAATGACAATGGTTGTTTCTCTTTGTTGTGCTGGTGGCCTGTAGTTGAAGGTCCACAGACATGAAGGACTTAATGTGAATCCATCTAATAGGGCGGCGGTAGCGGTAAAAAGAAAAGGAAGGACCGCATGCAGGACCTGATAGACATTGGCTTTGGATATGACGAGAGCGACCCTTTCATTGATAACTCAGAGGCAGTGAGTACCACCCATTTCAGCTTGACCCTGCCCGTAGTGCGTCCCTTTTGACTTTGCACTGGACGCCAGTCTCAGTCACAATGCAGATGATGTGTAAGGTTCTCATTCAGACGTCACTTTCCCAAAAGCCTAGTGGCTAACCAGTTAGCGACCTAGTTGGTTGGCGATGGACAATTGTATCGCAAACCAAGACAAGTTGCGTACTTGGTTAGCAACTACGCTGCTGGGAAACAGACCCCAGGTCAGTAAAGTAAGCATTGTGTGCAGATTCTTGTCATAGCACAGTAATTCACCACTGTTCTCTACCTGTCTTACGCACATGTCTGCTCTGTCCTTGCTGCAGTACGATGAGCTGGTGCCGGCGTCGTTGAGCACCAAGCTCGGGGGCTTCTACATCAACACCGGCACGCTGCAGTTTCGCGCCGCCTCGGGCTCCGAGGGAGAAGAGGAAGGGAAGGTTGGCACACCAGGGGTGAGTGCTCAAAGGAGCGGCCCTGGCACCAGCCGCACAGCCTCACTGCTGCGCTCGCGGAGGGCCTGCCAACCAGGAGCGAACTCCAAATATTTTTCGGATTTCAGATTTTCTATTCTTACATTTTTCGTTTTACTACTGATGCCCCTCTCTTTCCTTCTCTCTACATGCACGTACTGTATGTCTATATAGAATTGATTAGTGACTTCACTGCCCTCTCTGTCTGTCTGTCTGTCTACGTGTTCATGCACATATCTATATACACTATATGCTCTCTTTCTCTCTACATGCACATATCTATATACACTATATGCTCTCTTTCTCTCTACATGTTCATGCACATATACTGGATGTCTGTATATTTTGAGCTGTGTCAAAATATAGGTGTCTCATAATTGCTGCTGTTGATCATCTAACATCTAACTAAATTCTATATAAGGGAGTTTTTCCTTGCCCCTGGTGCTCTTGGGTGCTCCTGCTGTAAGGCACCTTGAGACATTGCTTTGTATAAGGCGCTGTACTGAATTGAAATTGAAAAAAAATTGAATTGAAAAAAATTGAATCAGACAGAAATTAAAACTTTGCTTCATTTCCTAATAAATCTGCAGGATGGTGAAGTTCAGATCATCAGGAAGCGAAAACGGAAAGAGGGAATCGTTATGGAGGAGAAGAAGCCCAGAAAGAACAGAGTGCCTAAACAAGGGTAAGGAGTCTCAGCTGTCATTTTCATTTTGCAACATGTGATTAATATCAAATAAATGCTTAGGTTTGGACCACCAGTATTCCAAGATTGGAATTGTGGGTTATTAAATGAAGCACAGGGGATGATGATGAGTATGCGTCTGAAACACGCACTGGAGATGTTGGCTCCTCACCGTCTCCATGCGCCACTCATGGCATCAGCGTTAGGATGCCGTGTAACTATTAGGCCAGAGCATCCCCCCGAGATATGGAGCATTACACATGCTCTGATTGGCCTGTCCGCGGCCGTCGCCGGTGAGCTGTGCAGACCAGGGCAGCGGTGGCTTCCTGGAGGGCTGAGGAGTCACTGGGACTCTCATGAGGAGGAGAGACCAGTGTAGGATGGCAAGTAGCTAACTGTGGTGTGTGTGTGTGTGTGTGTGATTGATTGTGTAGGGTGACTCCACTGAACCTTCACCGGCCAGAGAAGAAGAAGAGGAAGAAGCTGATGAAGGACTCGCTGTACCTTGCAGCAATGTTGCGGCGCTTCACCCGGGAGAAGGAGGACATGCGTCGGAAGAACGCTGTCGTCGTGCCGCACCTGGGCCTGGCCAACGCCGCCGCCACCACCAACCACATGCTTCACAACTCCGGCCTGCCGGGCAATAGCTCGGCCGCCGCCGTCAACAACAACAACAACAGCGACATCTCCCTCGCCGATCTGACCGCCGACCCGGCCATGATGTCGCTGCTGAGCTCGGCCAATGAGAGCGAGCTGCAGGATCTCCTGGGTGACCTGGACTTCAGCATTCTGGACCCCGGCCCTCTGACGTCCAGCCCCGTACCTGGCAGGGAGAACGGCCTGATGGGAGTTGGAGTCTCTCTGGGCCAGAAGGCGGCTCAGGGGAGAGGGCAGGGTGGACTGGGGGTCGGGGGTGCGCTCCTGTCCCCCCCTCCTCTGCCTCCCGGCCTCCCGGCCCCCCTCTCCAAACGCATCGAGGACCTGCGGGCGGTGAGTGGAGGCTTTGATGAATGTGGGCGCACTTTCTTTGGCCTTCGTGGTGTGTAGTTTGTGAAAAGCACCGTGATTAAATGTATGGGCTTAGTTATTCCTCCAATGGCATAGGTGTTTGCAGCAGTCTCAGACTGAACTCCTTTACAATAAGTGAAACATAAAATGAGATCATTACTGGAGTCATGGGATATCTGAAAGCTGTTTTAATAGAGTTCAGTGGTCTGAAATGCCTCTTCCAGCCACAGCCTCGCATATGTGTGTGACATTTGCCATCAATCGTAGCCATGTCTGAAATGTGCCTAAATGTGTGAGCCACATCTACGGAGGTGATGAGCTGGAAATGAGCCAATCATAACTTTACTGCACTGAATGATGTCCCAGAATGGGAGTGACCTGCAGTTTCATTTCCAAACTAATTGGCCATACGCCTCAAAGCGAAGCCTCTTAATGTGAACATCACAGCTTCTATTCAACTCTTTCTTTAGATAGCTGTTTTTTTGATGCTAAAAATGATTTAAGTGCGCTATTGGCTTAATGAGGTCAATGTATGTGGTCTTTTTTCCTGTTTTTCGTGATGCTTTCCTAAACGGCAAGGTTTTCACTGGAGTGGAATTCAATCATTTCAGCTCAAGAGCCCCCTAGCCCCTTAACCCAGTGTGACAAATGCTGCTGTTGGCGGCGTGTGTGAGGGGGGCACCGTGACGCTGTGTGTTTTCCGACAGGAGCCGAAGCCAGCCAGCGAGCTGCTGCTGCTGCCGCCGTCTATGCCTCTGCACTCAGTGAGTAGGGAGAGAGAGAGAGAGAGAAAGAGAGGGGTGACGTGAGGTGAGGTAAGGTGAGGTGGCTCAGACCACAGCCCAGGGACAATGAGAGCAGGCCCAGAGAAGATGAGGGACATGCAGCTCACCCAGCCCAGAGCAGAACCCTCCCAGCACCCCACTTATTTACAGTACAGTACAGCATCTGCAGGCTGCCCTGATGGGCCCCAGTCCATGGAGTGGAAAGTCTGTGCTTACAATGTCATTTGTGTTGTCTGTCTGTCTGGACGGGGAATGTGTTGCAATCGAGGTTGAATAATATGGTGTTGACTAAAGCCCGTTTTTTTTGGTTTTTTTGTCTTTCCTCCTCCATCTCCTTCCCCCTCTCCATCGCTCCTAATAGGCGTCACGGCAGTTTGACCAAGAGGGCAGAAAGAAGTTCTTCACTTTGGATATGAACAATATTTTGCTCGAGTAAGTGTTTCTCTTGTTCTGGCTCTGGGTACCCTTGAAATGGATTTGGCAGTGCCTCGACAAAATAGACTACCTTGAGCTCACTGTTGACATTGAGTGGACAGTTGTTACCGTCTTATTCTTGCGGTCTCATCACCCACGTTGTCGTGTTTCTGCCTGTCCCCACGTACACCGTGTTTGTAATCTCACTTCTCCTTTGTGTGTGTGTGTGTGTGTGTGTGTGTGTGTGTGTGTGTGTGTTTCCCCTCAGCATTGAGCTGCAGGTCCAGGAACAGCCGGCTGAGGTGCGCTCAGCCATCTACTCCCACATGGAGGCGTTTGTGCCCTGCAACAAGGAGGCCCTCCTCAAACGCCTCAAGAAGCTCAGCCTTAACATCCAGGTCAGGCCTCACAAACCTAGCCAGGCTAGTGCTCCTTACTACACCCACTTAGTATACCAGGCTAACACAAACCTAGCCAGGCTAGCGTAGTCTACTACCCCCACTTGGTATACCAGGCTAACACAAACCTAGCCGGGCTAGCGTAGTCTACTACCCCCACTTAGTGTACCAGGCTAACACAAACCTAGCCAGGCTAGTGCTGCTTACTACCCCCACTTAGTATACCAGGCTAATGCAAACCACCACTGAAAAAATATTTAGTTCACATTTTTACTCATGTTATAAGTTAGTAGCTTTTTTTTCTTTTCTTGAAATATCATGATACAGTAGAGTCTAATTAGCTACCTGAAATGCTAACCATGCTAATTGGTGTCTTTTAACCTTATAAGTCAGCAGGGTCTTGCGGTTATAAATATTTCTATCATTATTTCTTGAGCTGATAATCTGAATCTGTCTGTTCATCACCATTTACCATCAGAACAAATACAAATCCTTGTACTGTATACTGCCTGATCAAATTGCTCCTTACAAATTGGTAACTGATGGTGTTGCTTTAAATGTACCTTGATTTATAAGCTCATGTGGCTAAGGGATAAATGTACCTGCTGTTTCTGGAGTGTGAATCCTGCTGTGGCTGACGTAAGACTCAGTTCTTTTTGTCCCCCCCCCCCCCCATCCTCCTGAATGCTTGTGTGGCTGGCCCTCACAGGACGACCGTCTGCGCACTCCACTGCTCAAGCTCAAGCTGGCCGTCTGCAGCGTCATGCCAGAGCAGATCGCCAGATACAACATGGACTGTGTGGCCAAGGCTGCAGCCAAGTATGAGTCTCTCTCTCTTATTTGTTCACCTCTCCACTGGAAGAGCAACATGTCATGTGCAAGACAGGGCCCAATAAGAGAGATTCCTGTTCAAGATGTCTAGGCAAATAATAATATTTTTATAGTAATGTGCTGGACTCTTCTTGGGTTTTAAAAACAGTTGCTGTATGGTTTAGGAAGAACATACTGCATTTTGTGATCTCTTCATGTAGTGAAGAATTGGTATGCTGTACCAGTAAAGTTATGGTTTTAAATCTGTGTGTGTGTGTGTGCGCGCGTCTGCAGGCAGTCTGAGGAAGGAGAGAAGAATGGCTCTGAGGAGGAGGATGAGGAGAAGCCTGGGAAGAGGGTGATGGGGCCACGCAAGAAGTTCTTTTGGGACGACAAACTCAGGTAGGACCTGTTCCTCCCACTGGGAAAAGCCAGCACTGGATCACCCACACAGGTCACATGATTCATGATTGACCCCTGAGCAAGTATTGGGTTATTATGCAATGGTCTGAGACTTGTCTGTGTGTGTGTGTGTGTGTGTGTGTGTGTGTGTTCTGTAGGACTCTGCTGTGTAACCTTGTGCGGGTGAAGCTGAGCTGTTATGAGCAGGAGCCTCAGGGCTCTCTGTCTGTGGAGGACTACCTCAAGGCCTTCATGGAGAACGAGGTCAAGCCCCTGTGGCCCAAGGGCTGGATGCAGGCCAGGTTGGTGGGAAGTCTTTTCCTCTCGGCCTTATGACCATGCATAACTAGGGATGCACCGATCTGATATTTGGATCAGATATCGGTCCTGATATGGACAAAAGACCTGGATCGGACATCGGAAAACCTTAGCCGATCCATGGGCCGATCCGCGACTCCTTTTGACTTTTCTGAGCTTGACCGCAACAACCCCATGCGCTAGCCTATGCCTACTGCAAGTAGCCTACTCTTTTTGCAAAGAGCAAAGACAAATTTCAGCTATGCAATGTGCCTTTGCAAGGTGTAGATTTATGAAAACAAGGATTTATTTATGTACTGGTCGTTTAGGCTACTGCTGAACAGCCAGCTGTGTTTACAGCTGTCCCGTTAGCGTAACCTAGCTTGCTATCCAACTGGCTC
>JASCQY010000309.1:5000-11086 GCA_030264315.1 Sardinella tawilis | reverse complement strand
AAGATGTACTGTGAATAAAAGTACAGCAGGCAAGATGTACTGTGAATAAAAGTACAGTAGGTAACATGTACTGTGAATAAAAATACAGTAGGCTGAACATGTACTGTGAAAAATTTTACGGTAATATTATTGTAGAAAATATACAGCAACTTACTAGCTAATTGCTGCCAGCAAGTTACTGTACATTTTACAGTGTTCTTGTTACAGTGTAGGGTAGCCTAAACTATACTCCAGCATGATGTTGTCTACTTTGCATCCTGTAGCCTATTCCTATGGTATCGATGCTATATTATATGTTTTCTGTAAGAATGCAGTTGTAGGCCGACGCTATAACAATTCGATGTTTTTCTTGTCAATTAACCTTAAGCTAAGTTTTTCTGCACATGCACTATGAAAATAAAAACATATGCGCACGCGCATACAGTTAGACACAAGCGCGCGCGCACACACGATGAGTGACAGCTTGTGTGTGTCTGTGCAGTAGCCAGCCTGCCTGCCTAGCCTAGTGCGCTGCGCTGGTTGAGGCGGGGTGGAGGGTATAGTCTATACGGTTGCAGACTGAGTAAATGAATTCAACTGCACACAGCTCTCACACCGAAACCAGTTCAGCTCAGCTGTGAGTAGCCTACATGTGTTCGTCTTTAGACTACGGACCGCATTTGGGCTTATCGTTAGACCGAGGAACTTGAGGATAGCCTACATTCAAGAGCTCTTTAAACTCTTCCAACACTTTCTCCCTTGTGCATGTTTGAGGGAGAGAAGTGAGTCCAACTCTGGAGATGGAATTTAAAGTGCTGTTGCGACCCGGTGAAGTCCCAAGTTAACTTTCAACGCATTTCGTAGTGTAGATTTAAACTTTGTTGTTTTGGATAGAGTTGAGAAGGAAAAATGGAGAACCAGCCGGCGGACCAACAGAGCTACGAGGACGTCCGAAAGAGTGGCTACCTCCGTAAACAGAAGTCCATGCACCGGCGCTACTTCGTGCTAAGAGCGGCCTCGCCGAGTGGTCCTGCCCGGTTGGAGTACTATGAGAGCGAGAAGAAGTTTCGTGGCAAGGCGCCTGTTCCGAAAAAGGCTGTGGTGCTGGAGACCTGCTTGAACATCAACAAGCGGGCAGACGCCAAGAACAAACACATGATCGTGCTCTACACCCGGGCAGAGAGTTTTGCCATCGCCGCTGATAATGAGGTGGACCAGGAGGATTGGTACCAGGCCATGGTGGATATGCATTGCAAAAGTAAGTCGTTTGATATTGATGAACAGTAGTGACTTGTTGTGTAACTGATCCGGCTAGAATGGATAATTATAATGGTTTGGGTGATTTTGAAATAACTCTAAATTGCATTACGATGGATTATGCAAAAGTGAATAGCGACACCCCATGCGTAGAATCTCATCTGCGCCCCGAAATCTCGAAATCTGCAGCAACCGCATGTTGTGTCGCATGGGCAACGTAAACGTGGCAATGGCCAACATTTTTGCGCACAGTTTTGGTTACTGTTTACAACACAGTGTGACAACGGAAGGAAGAAAACGTGCTTGTTTTTTAAATCCACCCGTGCATTTCACAACACGTTTTGAATATCGCTGTCCTTACTTTTGCAGGGCAATGGGTTCCTTCAAACGCTGCTGGTTTGGTCAAAACACAACGTGGGTCGGCATGTTATCAATTTAAGCCTCTTAGCCCAAGCCTCTGTTGAAATGGGCCTATTGGCATGTTCAGATGTATTCGATTTTTTTTGCACCACGAGCATTGCTTTCTGTGCTTTCAATACGAGAAGCTTCGTCGGTCACATTTCTGTTTTGCATTGATGTATCTGTTGAAGAGGCTCGTGATTGTTCCGTCTTTGCGGAGTTGCGTCGCCTGTGATCTCATTGACTCGGCGCAAACACGCATTTGGTTCCTCCGGTTCGTAAAAATTGTGCAATTTACCTCCCAGAGTGATCGACTACTCTTGCAAAAATGTATTGGCTTGTGGTCACCAAACATTTACCACCACTTTGCATCGTAGAATCGCATAACTCCTTGGTCCAACCAGCTCACGCTCACGTGTCTGTGCCCCTTTTATCCTGCCGACCACCCTGTAACGTTAAGCCAAATTTTATCATCATCGGACTGAATTTTCACCACGCACGTCGTTGCAACTGACTTATGGGTCTACTAAAAAGCTTGTGCATTTTAGTGGCAAAATAAATGTTCAGAGCTTTTCACCTTTTTTACCAGAAGAAATGTTGCCATAACACAATGGCTTAGCAATGCAATAGTTTCCCTCAATTGTGATGTTGTTTGAATGTTTTATCCTCGTTTGTATGTCGATTTGGATAAAAGCGTCAGCCAAATGCATAAATGTAAATGTAAATGCAATGGAAGATCCTGTTTGTTTGTCCCCAACTTTGCTGAATGTTCATATATTCTGTCGTTACATTTGCAAAGTTCTACAACAATTTCAAGAAAAATCGACGAGGACTAAGAGTGCACACATTTTGCAACCACTAAAAGTGCATGCATTTTGATGAAAGTGTGGTTGAAGGAAACCAATTCTTTGTAGTACTGCTATTTGATCCTAATCCTAACCTATTAAAATTTAGACCTGAAGACCTGCAGCGTGTTGCACCATCTCTCGTGATAACATGTGGATATCACGACATATTCTATAACATAGGCGTAATTAAAATACATTTCCAAAACGACCTTCCAAGTACAAGCCAATGACCGTTGATGCATCCGAGTTGCGATCAAGTGTTTCGATCATTTGGCCCTGGTGATGGACTGTGGGCGTGACGCAATCTTGGCAGAGAACAGGGTCCAAGGTGCTTACACACCTGACCCTTGTTACATAAAACTGCGGATTACACACACACACACACACACACACACACAGGTTGAGTGCACACCCTCCTCTAAATTTAGGAGCTGCGATTAGAGACTGGTTTTACTGATGGCATTCGAGAAAAATGGTACCTTGTTCCACAAATAAAATAGCCTACTGTGTAAAATGTCATAAACATAAACACGTACACATGATGTCCTTTGTCCCGCTTGCACTCTCTCTCTCTCTCTCGCTCTCTCTCTCTCTCTCTCTCTTTCTTTCTCTCTCTCTCTCTCTCTCTCTCTCTCTGTCTCTCTCTCAGACACACACACACACACACACACACACACACACACACACACACAGTGTGCCAAAGGCCTGCATGGAACCCGGTGGTGAATTTGAGGGGTGTGTGTGTGTGTGTGTGTGTGTGCGCAAGCCAGTTGGCAGCAATAAAACAAGCTCACTGCACAGGGGACTGTCGACTCCTCGGCTGCTCAAACATTTTGACATCTGTCTTCGGCATTTCCGTGGCCCCCAAGTCATAAGCATTTGAGCTTTCATTATTTTATTCCCTTTTGTCTTCCTGGGATGTACTATCCCTTTCACCACCTTTAAAAAGGAATATTAAACCTGTGTCATCGTTTAGGAATTGTGTTGTCATTTCCAGTCTGTCTCGCTCTGCTTTATTGTGGGAACCCCTTGTCCTGTCCGAGTGCAAATGTGCAAATCCCCCCCCCCCCATAACCACACACACACACCCTCCCGCAGATTGGATCCAATCCAGTTTCTCCTTGGTGCCCAGTTGTAACGCCACATCAACATGGTTTCGTGCCCTGGGGTGGGCAAGAATGCTGGACCCCCAAAGTCAGGGTGAGAGGCCAGTTCTCTGCCCCAACACTGGATCTTTGTCAAGTCCCGTGTGCTGCAGTGGAATCTTTGGGGTGTCGGCTCTTAACTTTTATTCATTCATTCAACCTTTATTTATTTCTCGGAAATGCAATTGTGGGCAGTCCTCTTTTTCGATGTCGGCATAAAATAAGACAAAAGCCTGTAACAAAATCAACTAGTTTTCAACTTTCAACAAAGTACTGTAACAAAGTCAACTAGTTTCTTTACCAATGAAACTTATGTGACTTATGAGCCTGGTGCGGGGGGGGGGGGGGAAGAAAAGGGAAAAAAAAGCGCTGTTGGTTTTTTGAAGTGTTTTTCCCATAAGTTGAGTGTGTGGTAGTGCATACAGTAGTGAGGCAGGGCAGTGTGTGGGTGGATGTGTGCATAGGAAAAATGGGGTCGGCTGGCGCTGCTTTGCACAGACAGGTGGGCGCAGAAGATTAAGGAGCCGCCTGAGTAGGAAAGCAAGAGAAGCGGTAGGGAGTAGAGAGAGAGAGAGACAGAAAGAGAGAGAGAGAAAGAGAAAGTGAAGAAGAGAAGAGAGCAAGAGAGAGAGAGAGAGAGAGAGAGAGAGAGCACACACACTCCTACTCACATGTTGACCTGGAAAGAAATGCTGACTCGGTTGCCCTTGCTTGAAACCAAGCACACTGTCCGATTTTTCATCCAGGTCACCACTGTTTATGGTCCAAGTTCTGGGGCAGGGTCCGGGGGGGAGAGATGGATATGTGTGTTGCAGGGCAGGGGTGGGGTAACCTGAACTTACATAGTGTACACACACACACACACACACACACACACACTCTCTCACACATGCATACACACACACACGCACTCACACATGCATACACACACACAGGCACTCACACATGCATACACACACACACTCCCTCGTACATGTGCATGCACACAAACACACACACACACTCTCACACATGTATACACACACACACGCACTCACACATGCATACACACACACTCCCTCGTACACGTGCATGCGCACGCACACACACACACACACACACACACACACACACACACGGGTGCGTGCGGGCAAATGTGTGCACACACACATATGCAGTAGGGGGGAAAGTCTCTTGCAGCCCCCGCTCGGAAGACAGAGCATAGGATTGTGGGTAGGGGCTAGAGGGAGGATCGGTGTCCCGAGGCTGAATAGTTTCCTATTGACGAACGCCTTTGGCTCTCCCTGTCAGCCATCCTTCAGTGCAACACAGATGAAGAAGAGGGGGCTGAGGACATGCGGTGGCGTGGGGTGAGGAGAGGGGTGTGTGTGTGTGTGTGTGTGTGGGTGTGTGTGTTGTGGGATGTTTCATTCCCCCCCTCCCGACCCTCCTAGTACCATTCGCCAGGCCAGGAGTCTGAGCCAGGGGTAGACGTGTTATTGGACAGACAAGGAGGTGGACGAGGACGAGGAGGAGGAGGAGGACGGTGTCGAAATGGCGCGTCTGAGCATTTCATTTCGCCCTCTCTTCTGCTCTCCTGCCAAACAAGAGCCAGGGCCGCCGTTGTGTGGGTTGATGCGTAACACATACAGGATGACACATCCATGGCACACACACACACACACACACACTCACTCACTCACTCACAGTCTCACTCTCCCTCACTCTCTCCGACAGAAGAGCATGCATGCATAGTCTGTCTCCAGACAGTGTATTTGCAATTACCATGTGGGCGCTTTTGCATGTAAATGATAGTGCGGCTCAGAGGGACAAAATGTCCCCACAACATCCACATTCCGACATGTATCGGTTCCTGAGCCATCGAAATGCATCCCGCTAATGGATTTTACCAGACTAACCGAGTCGGCCTGTCTACTTTTCCCTCCTACACTTGGCTCTTGTACGTGCAAACTCACATACAAGCAGAAAGTATGTTGGGGGCACAGAAAGACTCTGAAGACGCTGAATGAGAATACTACAGTAGTTGAGTCACATGACCCCTATGAGGATTTCCCTACACAGTCATATACACACAGTGCTATTTTTGTGTCTGTTGATAGTACTGTATATTAGGTCTACTTCATGTTTCTGTGGCGTGTGTGTGTGTGTGTGTGTGTACTCCAAGTTGCACCACCATCACAAGTGCTGCAGGGCCTTTGGATTTTGTTTTGGATTCACACCTGTGACCGAACCAGACTCTCCCTTCACACACTTCCCCAACCCCCCCCCCACACACACACACACACACCCCTCCAGCCGCCAGACACATGGATACCCCAGTTGGCCTCTATTTAGACAGCTGGGCACCCCCATCACATAGGGTCATGGAGTTCGACGACTACAGTCAGGGATTTAGGGGGCGTAAAGAACGGAAGACCCCCCCCCCCCCACACACACACCCCAGGAAGATCTCCGACCT
>JASCQY010000308.1:0-25104 GCA_030264315.1 Sardinella tawilis | reverse complement strand
GAGAGAGAGAGAGAGGGTGTGTGGCAGTGTGTCTGTCTGGGTGTGTGTGTGTGAGTTTGAGTTTGAGAGAGAGAGGGTGTGTGGCAGTGTGTCTGTCTGGGTGTGTGTGTGTGAGTTTGAGAGAGAGAGAGAGAGGGTGTGTGGCAGTGTGTCTGTCTGGGTGTGTGTTTTGCATCTCCTCCATTACTGTGTGATTCTGTTATTTGTCTTCTTTTCACACACAGGCTAAGCTGCATTCTAAACTGGTCTATTTATACAGGACTTGAGCAAAGACTCACAGGAGACCAGCGAGGCAGAGGAGGCTAATCATGATGAAGATGAGGAGGAGGAGGAGGATGAGGAGGATGAAGGGGTCGTAGAAATGGAGGCAAGCGAGGAAGAGGAGGAAAATGATAAAGAAAATGAAGAGAAGGAGGAGACTGATCAGCAATCAGAGGAAGCAGAGCCAGATGAAAGCCTCAACATCTCATCCCCTCAGGTATCACAGAGGCCTTTTCACTGGTTTCACTGTTCTGGGAAAGATCTAGAGCCCTCAGTGGGGTATGTCTACAAGTTCGTAACACTACGGCAGCCATAGCAGGACAGTTGACCGATCGCAAAGTCACGCCCCCCTCGCTATTTCCGTCAAGCAAAGCCATAGGCATACCATTGTAAAGAGCTAGCAGCTTGAGAGACTTCGTCGTTACTATGTTGCGTTGCTATGCGTATAATTGGTCAGTTGCCGTTCTTGGGTGGAGTTTGCGATCGGTCAATTTGAGTAACATTGGAGTTACATTGCTGGACTGACGATTGGGCGACCAGGATTTGATTTCTGAATCCCATGCGAGTGCATGTTGCCTTAAGTAAAAGTGTTGTACCAGTCTGGCTGATAAATACCAGTCAGCTTTACTTCTAAAAATGATATATAAAAGAAATAAATATTTTGGCTTTTATTATAAAAACATTTGAAATAATAACTGTTTCAAAAAAATATATGTAGAAAATATTGTGTCCAGGAAAATGCTTTTTGGGAACTAATTTCTGTGTTAAAGACCTCAAAAAACATTTTGAACTTCAATAGTAGGAATGACTCGTATGTCACTTGTTGTTTTCCAGGAAGAAGCGGTGGAAAAAGAGGACACGGTTCCAGACGGTGTAGTTAAAGGTATGTTGTGCATTGAAGGTATGTTGTGCTTGTACATCACAGTGCAGAAATGAGGGGTGTAGGCTAACAGTATTATGCATTATTCTGAAAGAACATTTTTTCTAGTTCTAGAATCTGAAGAGAAATTGGAACCTCAAACAGAAGAGAAACTGGAATCAAACACACAACCACAGACTGTGAAGGAAGAGGAAAAATCCAGGGGAATCTTTGGATCAAAGAGAAGGGTACGCTGAAATGCAAAAAAAGCCCAGTAATTGAACAAACATGCTTAACTTTTGACTCGATCCTGTGGTAGACTATGTATAGCCACTGATGCTAACAACTGAGACTCCTCCATGTCTGTCTGCAGCAATCTCTGTTCCAACGGCAGCCCTCCAACAAGGACGAGCAATCAGAGGAGAAGGTCGAGGGTCCGACAGAGAGCACTTCATCAGGGAAGCAGATTGTCGAGGCGTCCTCCGCATCTGAGCAGAGCGTCGGAGATGCAGGTCGCAGCATCAGCAGCGAGAACCAGACGGGGAAGAAGGGGCCTGCCGGCAGCCGGTCACGTTCCGCCACCTGCGCCCTCCTGTGATTATCCGCCGATGGACCCCTGCGATGAACACTGGGAGCCTAGACACTACCGTAATACAGAGTGCTGCAAATCTACAAGATGACCACTCATTTCTTTTCTGATTGTTTTATTAAAAATGATTGCTTTCTCCATAAATGTATCCACTGATTTGTGTTATCCATAATTCTGTCTATGAGGGCATCTTTAATTACTGGCTAATGTAACAGGATGTTTTACTGTTCTTTTGTAAGAATTGCAGTTCTTGAGTGTGGAAATGTGCAGAGGAAACAGTGAATGAAATGTTTTGCTGTGTACTTCTTATTACATATGTGTGTGTGTGTGTGTGTGTGTGTGTGTGTGTGTGTTTGTATATGCATGCTTTTTGAAGAGTGGTTTATATTCTTATAGCAAATGTGTATTTTCATACAGTATAATGATTTATTTATGTTGGTTAAACAGCACACTTGCACTTTACAATGTTTTTTTTTAACTCAAAAGAACACTTACAGATTTCAAGATGTGGAACTGGATGTTTTAAAACTTTTGTTTTAGTTAACTGTTTTCTATGATGTGATTTCAGTAAACAAATGTGTAAAATGCATTAATCCGTTACAGTGTTGTCCTTACTTGCCACGGAGATAAACTGATGCAATGATTTCTTTGACCATTAGAGGGCAGTGTTAGCAAATACGTAACAAGCTGAAAAGCCTGTGGAAGAGCTTGAAAGTCGTCGGTTTGACTGAGTAATCTAGTGACAGGAAATTGGTCCAGTCGAGTAGACGTAGCAAGTAAATTAACAACATAACAGTTAGCCCGCAGTGATTGCCCAATTACCGGTGGAAAACATGGAAGAATACCATCCTGGTGACGAGGTAAATGTCTGCCCAGCGCACATAAAGTGACCAGTTAACCATAAGTTAAATGAAAGCTAGTGCAACGTCGCCAGTGAACAAAAAAACGATTAACCGATCTGGCTAGCTTTAGCCATGCCAGTCGCTCCGGAACAGCGAAACAGCACGTTATTCAGTAATTAATATTTGCTTGAAGACATGCATATAGCTACAATTAACTAATGGTCGGTCTATAATGGACGTTTTCCTATTTCTGATGACAAGCTTGAAGTTAACAAAAGGATAACTGTGGGTGTGGTCATGGCCCCTGACGCAACGACTGTCAAATCAGTCTACTTGCGTTTGTCTAGCACTAGCATAACTAGTCCCTAATAATTCGACTCCTCGTCTTGCCAGTGAGTTGTGTTTTCTTGTGTCGTTCGTAAAGAGGTCGGCAATGGCAAACTTTGTTTAGCGTAGATTTTTTACATTCGAGGTCTTTTGTTTATTTGTTTGTGTGTTTGTTTGTTCATAACCTGCGTGTAAAAAGTGGTCATCGTCTAAGTGATTAGGCCATGGTCTTGATCATAGTATTCCACTGAAATCATATAAACTGGGAAATGAACTTGGCACAGTTTGTTGATCAGATCAAAGCTCAAGTCTTTGAGGAGCTAAGTGACAATGATACAGAATACTGTGCTCAAAAGTATGCAATGCTTTGCTCACTAGACTGTGCTTTGTTGTGTCAAGCCACAGCAGACATAAAAGTTTGTACACAAACAATGTGGGTCACCCTGAGTCTCTTTTGCATTTTCTTTTGACAGGTGGCCTTCAACCCTGATGAAGCTAGTAACTGCGTGAAAGAGGTAATCACAGTTTTATTAATAGGGCTGATTCCTGCCAGCCGCAGACATGACCATATCCATATTTTTGGAAAACTAAGAACAAAGTGTCGTTTGTTGCTAAGCACAATTACTCATGGATCCCCTTAGAGGCTAGATAGCCTCAGGTGCTTATAAGCTACAGCAATGTGTGCTGTCTTTGTTTTTTGAATGCCCTCACATTAAATCAGATGACTGCTCATGCTTAACAGCCAAATGTGTGTGTGTTTCCCCCCTAATTCTCAGTGTATTGAGGGAATCATTGGAGGCGTAGACTACAGCCAGAACAAAGTGAACCAGTGGACGGCCAGCATTGTGGAGCATTCCCTCACACAACTTGTTAAGCAGGGGAAGCCCTTCAAATACATTGGTAGGTGCAGGTAACCAGGTAGCCTGGTACCCCAGCGCTTGATGGTGTTTTTTGCTCTTAAAGGGGAAGTTCGGTGTGAATCAATCCAAAGCCCTGTTGTTAGAGATGACTGAATGCTGTCTATAGCAAAAATAACCAGAACATTTGATGCAACCTAGACCGAGTAACAAACCATTAACTATTGTTAAGTGAATGAGGCATAGCGAAATAAAACTGAAAGTAAGACACTATGCTCCATTTACTCAGTATAAGTTGCCGGTTCAGTGTTCGGCCTATGTTGCATCAATTTTTTTCGTTCTTTTTCCTATAGACAACATTCAGTGATCTTGAACAACAGGGCTTTGGATTGATTCACACCAAACTTCCAAACTTTCCTTTAATGGAAACTTCCAGGCAGCACTACCTGCAAGGCACTACCCCCTAACCCTAACCCTACCCTAAACACCCTAACCCTAGATTGGTCTTTTTGCCCTCAACAGTGCCTCCTTGGCAGCGCTGCAACAAAGTTGCTGACTGACTTAGTGACTTAGCAACTATAGTTTTGGGAAACAGACAACAGAGGGATTGTTACTTGTTGGTTCTCAATGGTTCTCATTTTAACGTTTTTCTTCTTGTGTTGTTTTGTTGTCATAGTAAACTGTGCCGTCATGCAAAAGAGTGGTGCTGGCCTTCACACTGCTAGCTCCTGCTACTGGGACACTACAACTGATGGTCAGTGCATCCCCATCATCCCCCCCAACACATACTGTACACGCACACACACACACACACACACACACACACAGGTACATTAACCAGTTTTGAGTGTAAATTAGGAATTCTGAAGATGCAGATTTCATTCAGAATTCTACTGATAAAAATGCTTGAAATTCAAATATATTGAAATTTCTTCCTTGGAGATATGCCTGAAACACTGAACAACATGAGTTGAATTAATTTACGATAGTAATTTAAAAGCATTTACTATCTCAGGTTCTGCAACATGTGATTTTACAGTTAAAAGGACGCTCACCAGGCCTCCTTGAAGGTTCCTTTAAGGAAGTGGAAGAATGGCAGCATTAATCAATCCGCTGTCCAGTACTCACGGCTGTTTTAAAAGCCACTGAATGGCAAGGTTTTGCTGCAGGATTAATGTCCTTCTTTCTTTCTTTCTTTCTTTCTTTCTTTCTTTCTTTATTTCTGTCTTTCTTTCTTGTTGCCCGCCATTCGTGGTCTACTGGTTTAGGGAGGGTGCTAGAAGAAGGGCACCTCTTTGGCTGTAGGTGTAGTCTGTGTGTGTCTGTGTGTGTGTGTGTTTGTACACTTTGGCCTCTGGATGGATCACAGGTAGAGGACAAATGTCCCTTTTGGGCTTAATAATAAAGTAAAACTCTCAACTTTCCCTCCCCCCTCCCCCCTCCAGGCAGCTGCACGGTCAGATGGGAGAACCGCACCATGTACTGCGTGGTCAGTGTGTTTGCTGTGGCCGTGACCCTTTGATAGACACACTGCCTTCACACAAGCCTGGGAGCAGCCGAGAGCAGCACGCGTGCGCACACAGACACAAGGGGAGCAAACACCACGGCTTTCAACTGTTTGCTGTTCAGCTGAACAATGTTCAGTGTCTCTGGTGGCTCTCCACAGACTGACACGCAGAACTGACCCGCCCCCTTCCGGAACATGTCATCTCCTTCGTGCATCCGTGGCAACTGATCGTACAACACATGCTATTGCTGCAGTGCTTGTGTTTCATGCTAGTGTACAGTAACCATAGCAGTTATTATTGAAATTATGGGATGTGTTGAAGTTATACAGATTCCTTGCTTAGCACATATGCGATGGCCAACATGTATATTACTTTAATGGATGGATTTATTCTAGTTCAAGTGTAGCTTGTGTTATTGTTGTTTTTAAGATACAATTGTAGATGCACAGAGGTAAGGTGCAAATCTAATTTATTCACAGATATTCCCTGATATACTTTAACTCATGCCATGCAAACCTTTGTGAAATGTTTAACCGCACAAATTCTTGAGTAAAAAAAAGGAACATTTTATTGTTAAAATTGACAATGGACTACAAAAGATTGAAAATTTCACTGCCCCAAACCCTTATTTTTGCCATTGATAATGTATGTATTTACCTGAAACATGATTAAATAATCGGTTTTGATTTGTAAACAAACTCATCATGTTAAACTCAAGCTCAAGTGACAGTATGTAAAATAATAATAAAAAAAATCTCAGTATATAGAATCTCAGTTATTTTTTAACATCCAGTGCAGTAAGTCGATGCTGACTACGAACACTGATGTATTCTCAGTGCAAATACTGAACAGACCACTAGAGAGCAGCAGGGAGCAACTCGGTGAATTTGTAAGTCTGCACTGTATGGGATGATCATGAACTGCAAATATCTTATTTAGCCTAATCCAAAAACAGGCCTAAAACAACCCTCTTACTATATGTATCACATTTTTATATTTTATACAATTCACAAAATATATTTCACAAAACCTTAAAACAATTTCGTAAAAAAATGTAACATTCATTTTCAATGGCGGAGTTGTTCAGAACACCTTGCTGTGGGCTCAACACACTTCACTGAACTGAACCGTCCTGGGGACACAAACACTTTGAGGCTTATGAAAGAGGAACAACACTCTGACTCAAGTTAGCGGACTTTCCACCAGCCCCAAACAGAAAGAATAAAACAGGTAGCCAGTAGTTCATGTGGTATGGCTAAATGTTTCCCCATATCTTTGTGTAATAAGGCCTTTCTTGATGTTTCACAACAATGGTGAAAGGTTCAGTCATGAGAAATGAATCGATGCTTCTGTTTTTTTTCTCTCATGAGTGATTTCACTGTCTTCCTCTGATGAATTCTTAAAAATAACTATTTTGTCACCTTGCTAAAATAATCGTCTCAGTCATTTTTTTTTCAGGAATTATAAAAAAAAAAACCTTTTTTAGATGATTTGGGCAAAAAAAAATTTTTGCGGAAAATGATGGTGTCAAAATGATGAAATGAAATGAATCCTTGTATGCTATTTACATGATACTACCTCTATGGAATAGTTTTAACAGATATTTAAATGTAAATTCATAAATGTCAATGTAAACATCAAATTAAAATGTGTGTAGGCAGGAGTTGAGAACATAACTGTAACATATAGCTCAGAGAAGTGATTCTGTCACTTAATCTTTCAAGTAAAATGGTCTTTTCAAGTACGTAGAACCCCTCCTCGGCTCAGTATTTATGCATTGATAAACACACACTACTATATCTCTGCCCATTAAGAAGTACCTCTGCAACGTTCCCTTAACGTTAAATTCAGGCAGTAAAGTTTTTCAGGTAGTTGTCCTATTTGCCATGACCTTTTGAGAGCCTGGTCAAACCCCACCATTGTGTCCAGAAAGGCAGTAGAAATGTCTCAGAAATTCTCCTTGTTGAAGATGAACTTAGCAGATGACTCTGAGTTGGATTGACATTGCTTCTCCAAGGTCTTACCCAATGCTGGTGGACCACACAGGAACACGCCCACTTTTGTGCTGTTCAAACACACACACACACACACACACAAAAAAAAAACACACACACACAAAAACGTACACACACACACAACAAGAAAAATATATTAAAAAGGAAATCCACACAGATACCAGAATCAATACAAGATATTGTGTCGATTTATATTGTATATTGCGGATTTCTGAAGGCAAGGAAGATGTAGCCCATGGCTGAACCTACTCTGGATGGTTTGCCCCGATCACACTAAACTCATTCTCCCAGTTGGGCTTCCCAAAGTGAGTCTTTTGCTTCAGGCCGGTGATGGGGTCATTCTCGGCCTCGTGCCGGACCCGGAAGTATGCAGCCTGCAAGTGGCAGTAAAGGCATGAGTCATACACAGCCCTGATAAATACAGCACAAGGACAACAGCATACGAGAATGACTGACTCTTGCGCAGTCTGTTAGATCATTAACCACGTAAGAGTGTGTAAATAAATGTACATGATTCTGAGGACACCTTCAAAATGCTAATCTTGTATTTTTATTTCCTTGAAGGAAACCAAGCCCAGGTGACCCAGATTACACCGGAGGTTATTAAAAAAAAGAAAAAGAAAAACATGGCTGACCTCAGATTCCTTCCACCTGGTCAGGTAGATGTTGTAGCTGAGGAAATCGCTCATGCCTTTCTCCATCATTTGGGCCTCAAGGCTCTGCAGCAGGTCAGCGAACCACTCGAAAGCCTGCGTCTCAGGACACAGCCAGTAGAAGTAGATCTGCGGAGAGTAGACTGCATTCAAATTAATAGGCCAAAACAAAAGCCTCATGTAAGCAGTGAGCAGCCATGACCTACTGGTTAGCAGGGCCTGACTGAAGGGTGTTCATTGGCAACTCTAGGTTTGTATATGTCCGTTTCACTTCTCACTGTGTGTGCATGCAATCACTATAAACCAAAGTGTGTGTGTGTGTGTGTGTGTGTGTGTGTGTGTGTGTGTGTGTGTGTGTGTATTTATGTATGCATGGGCTGCTTCAGTAGTGTGTTTAGGCACAGGTGATGGTTTGCTTAGCTGCAATGTTGAATGATGGGTAATCTCTAGGGCACTATAACTGGGAATGCTCACCTTCTTTGTGAAGACGTTGGTATTGTTTTGGACATGTTTGTACCACACAGATTTCAGAATGGATGCAAAAGGGGTGACTCCAATTCCAGCACCTACAAGCATGACCACGTCATACTGGAAAACGTCTTCACTCGCAGTCCCAAACGGCCCATCGACAGCCATCCTTGAAAGAGAATAGAGGGAAAGGTGCCGATTATTTCTTTGCTGTGAGCTTTTCTAATAACTTCACAAAAAGAAATGAGGAAGAAGTAGACTTATGGAAGTGACAGACTTTCATGCTTCACTTAAATTGCACATTGTGACATTGTTCCTCTTTTTATTTAGCAAAAACCCCAATTAACCCATTTCCTCTTTTGTGTTAACTTTCCCATATGTGCTAATACCGATGGCATGCCTAGATGGAGTTATAGTTACTAGTTTCCACAAGTGAAATACAGCACTAATTTCACTTGACTCATCCATTTAACTTTTGAAAAACTTTTGAAAATGTTTTCCCTTATAGGGCAAACAAAGTATTATTTGTTTCCGCATTAAGATGGGCCTGTGACCACAGCATCACAACCATCGATCACAACGTATCACAAAGCTCCAGAGGTCCTTACTTGGGCAGTTTCCAGGCCTCCTGGAACTCATTCTTGTCCCCCCCACAGGCCTTGAGCAGGCCATCGGTCCAGTCGCCCACAATGCGGATGTGGACGCTGAAGTGGTCCTCCTCTGGGGCCGAGGTGAGGGTGAAGGGGTGCCACTCCAGGTGTGAGATGGACGGACATTTGAGGAAGACGTACTGACCCACCTCCATCTTGAAGCCCTTCTTCCGCATCTGCAGCTCCAGGGTCTTGGACGGGTGCATGACCACCTGCAACAAGAGCAGGACAGGACAGGAGAGGAGAGGAGAGGAAAGGACAAGAGAGGAGAGGAGAGGAGAGGAGAAGAGAGGAGAAGAGAGGAGAGGAGAGGAGAAGGAGAGGAGAGGAGAGGAGAGGAGAAGAGAGGAGAAGAGAGGAGAGGAGAGGAGAGGAGAAGGAGAGGAGAGGAGAGGATAAAGAAGTGTAAAAGTCATATCTGTCATACAAGCTTTTGAGGAAACTATACAGTATGTTGCATCCTTTGCTGTATTTTGTATGGGACACAAACTAGACAGACCTTGGTGATGACCACCTTTTGATGTGAGCGCCAGAACCTCACCAGCCTTTCGCACAAGTACAGGAACATGGGACCCACCACCCACTTCCATGTCTAAAAACAGATTTAGTATTTTTAGTATTTTCATATTATTTAGCACATTCAAATTAATGGGGAAAAATATACAGTATCTCTCTAATCTAAGATATGCATTAAAAGCATCCTCCGCTCACCATTGGAGGATTCCCAGCAAACTGAGGCACCCCGCAGTCAGTTCCACTCTTGCCCCATTCCTCAAAGTGTGAAGCACATGTGGCCGGATTGTTGAATGTTTCATTAAAATTTACTTGCCCGCGCACGATGCGTCTTTATAAACAAAAACAGAGAAAAGTTTAATGATCCAAACCAATCGGTAAACATCATTATAAAGAACACCAGATCAACATTGGTTCCATTGGCCACTCTGCTGGGCCTAATTTGTTCATTTATGATGACCAGATTATAATTTAAAGGTGGGGTATAGATTTCTATTTTTTGGCCATTTTTGCGAAATTACTTGAAATCCTCTTCATCACCCACTCACAGCCACTGAGTTGGAAGCACTGATATGAAAATTGAACATGTCAGTCATCTGTGGAACAGACAGGGCTTGAAAAACTATAACCAATCATTTGTCAGACCAGCATTCCCCATTGGACAGTTTCATGTCAATCAAATAGTCTCAGTGGACATCCTTGATGTAGTCACAAACATGTGCAATACGTTTGGCAGAAGAGGATGTAGACTGGAAGGAACTGCCAGTGACCAATGAATGAATAATTTTAGTTGCTCTGGACAGACATCTGGTTCCATGTGTGGCCAAACTAGTTGCGCTCAGGAGCCCCTGTCATATGTTCAAAACTGTTTCAAGTTGAACTTCCTCTTTAAGTAGGCAAATGGATTTACTGCATTATAGCCTATCAACTATTTGAACTGACCATTCCCTCCCAGGGGTGATGTTTTCAAGGATTCAAGGAGTTTCATTTGTCACATCCATAGAAATACTATTTTGAAGTCATCCATGTCGGTGGGGGGGTGAAGGAACTCACCCTACTCCGTGCAGAACTAGGCCGATGAAGAACACCACAAAGAGGTGGTGAGTGTACCAGAACACCTCGAAATACGACCTGCGGATGACCTCCATGGAAGAGGTTATGATCAAGATGAGGGCTAAGGTGATGACCACCCCGGTCAGACCAGCAATGGTGGTAAAACACACATAGGTTGGATTCTGAGAGATAAAAAAACAAACACCTCCATCAGAGACACTTATATATGTTAAAATGCAAAGAAAAATAAATACAAGTTTAAATGTACATACAAAAAATGATCTCTCCCTCAAACCAGTTTAAGATATACAGTAAATTCCCCTCTCATTCAACTAATGATTAATGTTACAAGAAATGACATCACCTACTCATGGTGACAGTTATATTACACATCACCACGATCAGAAGCTCTTGTACTGAAAGGTACTGCTCCTCTATGCTATTTATGGATTGGATGTTGTAGTCATGGTGGGTGGGGGGAAGGGTTGCATCGAAATACCATGGCAACAGCATACGGACGCAGCATGTGAGCGCGGTTACACAACGTTAGCAGCATACTGACACACCATCCTGGCAGACTGTGGGAGGGCCAGGGACAGGCTCCTGTTGGCCACCCTCCTCACCTGCCTGTAATATTTGCCTTCCTGCCCTCCAACCTCCTCCCTCCGGCCCAAAGCTATGACCCGTTTGTGGTCAGTGCCTGGCCTGCCTTCCCTCTCTTATCAATCTGCACCCACTACAGTCTAAAACAAATAAACAAACAAACAAACAAAGGACTAGAGGTACGATTGCTGTTGTATGCCACAATAGGGAAATGACTGATTTCATTTCGAATGACTGGTGAGTCATGTGTTGTACACACAATAAATGAAATATTATTGTTAAGCAGCAATCAGTTTCATTGTGCGCATTGCCAGAGAGGTTTGATCATCAATGTCTATATCCTACACACATGTACAGTACCTGTATACCATAGATTCTTCAGAAATATGGGTTTTATTTTTTTCTGGCTATTATTAAACCAGATCATTATCATTCCATACAGTATTATGAGCTCTCTATGGTCTGGGATGAGAGGAATTGAGAGGAGAGAAGAGGCCACTTTCACTCACAGTCTCACTGCTGCGGATGGGGTTGAGGAAGGAGCGGTTGTCTCCATTGCCGATCTGTGAGAGCACGTAGGGTAGCTGGCTACTGTTCCTCAACAGCTGGGCATCCATGAAGCGCTCAAAGTTAAACAAGTGAGCGATGATGTGGATCGCTGCCAGTAATAATCAAAAGACAAAAAAACAAAACAAAAACAAAACAAAAAAACAGTCACATTCTGGATTCTGAGGATCAGTTCTTACTGTTGACTGTTGTTTGATTGAACTGTATACCAGAGTGTGCTTACAAAAAATTACCCTCTGCAATCATAGGCCTATACAGATTTATGTTTCACAATTTGAACTTGATTATTTATATTTACATATCTGTCAACATATTTACACTTCATAATTCATATTCTAAACATGCATATTGTTTGGGAATGACACCAAAAGATGATAACCATTTTGTTCAGTGTTACCTGTGTGTAAAGCTATCATGTAGGCCACCAGCTTGTGGAAGGTGATGTTCCTGTCCAGCTGCCGAGCTGCAGTTCGGCTACAATTCTGCAGTTTGACACACAGCCAAAAGACACAAGCTTTTAGAATTTGGCAAGATCTCCACATCAGATTTACACGGCATATTCCATCTGAATATCTTTCATATAAGCGTTTGGGTTTTACTCTAGTAGCGCCCTTTCTTGCTTATTATAACAACCCTCATGTGGCTTATTGCCCAGTGCACTTAAGATGGAATCTCAGGCAGCTATTGATTTTCACACTTGTGTCTCATAAGCAGCGATATCTGTCTTTTCCTAACACCACTCAAACATACACACACACACATTCTCTCTCTCTCTCTCTCTCTCTCCCTCCCTCTCTCTCTCTCTCTCACACACACAAACACACACACACACCTGTATGGTTCCACGCAAAAAGGAGAGCAAGTTGCGGCACACAGGTAACAGGATCAAGGTGCAGTTGAAGTTGAGGCAGGCAGCAGGTGCTCTGGCCCAGGACAATGCATCCTGAGGAGAAGAGAAACAGACAGATAGAGTGAGGGATTGAAAGAGAGAACTAAAAAAGAGGTGATAGAATAGACGACTTTCACTTCTGTTTAGTGTCTGCAGTTGGTTTGTACACCTGCAATGACAGCACTCAACCGTAATCTATCAGTGAGCATAGAGTCATACGAGTGCACAAGTCATTTGATAAATGTGCATTATAATGTCATTCACACAATCATACATGCAACTACATTAAACATAAGCTGGATTTAAGTTTCACAAGTTCATTAGGCTGAACATACTGTACTGTACTGTACAGTGAACACAACATACATTTACAAACCAAAGTTGAGACAAAGATGTTCAGTATAACACACTACACAGATTTTTATCCATTCCATCCATCTATATTGTTTTAAAAAAAGTATGCATACATTTTATGGAAGACATATCTATGCTCATTACATGCACATAAAGGGTTTGAGTGGTCTAAGAACCCAGATAGACACAAGAGTCACTTACCCCAAGTAGAACCCGAGTGTAGAACCATTTGTCAGTCAGGAATTGCATATAGTAATAGACAAAGAGGAAAATATTGATCCCGAGCCAAACAATCTAAAATAAACAAAAGAAAGCATTCAAGTTACAACTCTTCACACCTAAAAATAGGTCAGACTCAAAAGAAGAAATGAAACAAGACAGTATACTGTACTCACAATAACAAATATGGAGACACCTTCATTTGCAACAAAATTGCCCATCTTGGGAGCAAGAGAGAGCGTGTGAGTGTGAGTGTGAGTGTGTGGGTGAACAAGCAGGAGCTAAAGTGCAAATGATGAAAGCCACTGAGGGCTGAGTACTGTATATATAGGAAATGGTGACATCAGGAAATGACAATAAATTTCCAGTCAAAGCCACTGATTTGCGCCTGCACTTTGCACTCTTGGCGTGCCACACCCCCTCAACCGGGCAACTTCGCTTCAGCAACTTGATCCATCGCCTCTGAATTGAGCTTTATCTCAATGGAGATATAAATACTTCTGTTCCATTCAGTCCTAAACACTAAATAGTGTAGTTTATGATGATTTGTACAACAAATGATATATGTTCAATGTATGAGTGTTTTTCAACAACAGCTCTTATACAAAGAATTTGATTTTTCCCCACCACTAATGCATTTTACACAAAGTTGCAGCATTCAGCAGAATTTTCTCATCGAATTTTGTTCTTAGGTAAGTAAGAACAGAATCTACACACAGTAAACAGCACTATGAATCTTTGAGCAGTGACTTAGTTGTTCAAAATAAGTGATCATTGCATTTTCATCGGACATACAGTAACAAAATATTGTAGAATTTAAATAGGCCTAGCCTATTTGAAATAGAACCTTGGTCTTTTAAATCTTTTGTAACAAGTTTAATAACATTCTTAAGTATACGTTGGTGACTGAGGCCCAATGTCACTCCTAGAGAGAAAAGTTGTTTTTTTTTTCTGTCTAGGAAAGCTAATGGGGCACTGAAACCCAAGCACCTGGTCTGGTCTGGTCTTTGGTCTGCTGTGATATTTCCAGTTGCGTGAGCCTGTGCAATCTGCATGTGCCTGGAAGAAGGACCCATGAAATATTGATGTGTTTCCACTCTAATAAGTCTAAAGGGAAAAAACAGCACACACACACACACACACACAAATCAGCACACAGTATATTATTTTTTATCTATTGAGTCTTTATTATGGGTTTGCTTAAATGACAAAAGTGTATAAAAATGTAATGTACTTATGGTTAGCATTCAGTGCTGTTAGTCAACTCTGTTAGCTTTTTTTTTCTTCTTCTCAAAATTCAACATTCAAGAAGTGGACATTGACCACCAGGTGGCAGCACTGTTTAAGAGCAATCTCTAACACATCTCTCTTTTTTGTATTCCCTTCCTTAACAAATAATTATGTGCAACAGGTGGTCCCTTTCGAATGCAAATCTGTAAAAATCCACGTGCAACGGGTGCAAAGCATGTGTGTAAAAATAGAAAGTAAACAAATACACTTTTTATTCACAGCTTTACACAGACCAAGGCTCACTGTAGCATCCAGGTCACAAGGTGACAGCTTAAAAAAAAAGAAACAAAGAAAGAAAAGAAAAAAAAATGTCTCATCTTGCATCGTGTCACTGTTGCTCTTCAGAGTGTTGAAACAAAACAAGTGGTAGACTGATCACTCAGATGATGCAAATGTCCCATCTGAAAGTAAGGCCCTGAAATGTTTAAGGTCATTTAATACATATTGAAATTAATGTGGTTAGCTTTTTTTGTGTGTTTTGTTAGTAGTAGGCATTAATCCTAGTACATTTCCTAATTAAAGCGCTTTAATAAACAAAAGCAAAATATTGTTTTTGAAGAAACCTGAGTGTGTGCTTTGAATCAGTGGACTATGTCAGATGGCAACGCCTCTCCTTAGTGAAAACGTGTAATACAATCATCAAATAAATACCTCAAAGCTTAAATAAGATAGTAACTCGGTAAGTAAACACCACAAAGATAAACAAAAAAACACAACATTTAAACAAACATACACAGACATCACATAAACAAAAGCAGCAATTTTGTATAAGCATAGGTTTGAAAGGTAGCTCACATGCATTCTGGAAAGGTGTCACAACTACGATGATTGCCACAGCCATGCTGATGGAATCTTTGTAAGACGGAGCGAAGGTCCTCAGCCTCCCTCTTACATTCCAGCACGACGTGGCCAAGGCAAAGCAAACTGTTTTTCATTGGCTTATCGAGTACTAATGGTGCTTTTTGTGTTGCTTCTGTTTGTTTCTCTTGTTTTCTCTTCTCGTTTCACAGCAAGGAGCACTTGTTTAGTGTGCAAAAAAAGGGAGGGGGGGTCAGGTAAATAAATCAGTTCTTAAGCGTTACTGGAGAAGCTGTGGCTCAAGTCTCCGTTAGTGGCGTAGGTCGCGTCCCCTCCGCTGGGGCTGTCCATGTCAGTGAGGGGGGGCCGCTCCAGGGAGCCCTTGGCTTGGATGGGCCCGGCTTGGGCCCCCTGGGGCCCGTGGAGGAGGAAGCAGGTGGACCCACAGCACTCCCACATGCCCTGCGAGACGCTGGTGGCGAACAGGCGGCGGCACGGGTGGCAGAACTGGTAGAAGAGCAACATGAAGAAGATGGCCGCCGAGTAGCCCAGCAGGAGAAGCAGGGCGAGCACGGGCTCGTCCACGGTGCGGTAGACGTCCGTCTGGTAGGCGTGCCAGAGAAGCGTCAGCGCGCCGTTCTCCAGGAAGCGCAGGCCGTAGTAGCCGGCCACGTGGCGCCAGCTGTGCGCCTTGTCGATCAGATCCGGGTCGCAGAGGCGCAGCTGCACGGCCGACCAGCAGAACATGTTGATGCCGGCGTAGAGGAAGGTCAGCAGCGCCAGCACGATGGTGGTGCCCACGCGCGTCAGCGTCTTCTCGATGTTCTCGGGGAAGGGCGAGCCGCTGCGCCAGAAGAGCGCCCACGGGTAGAGCGTGAAGAGCAGGAAGTTGCCCAACACCACGGGCAGCACCCAGATCTGCAGCACCGAGCTGAACAGCACCAGCACGGTCACGCGCGTGGCGATCTCGAAACTGCGCCACAGGAAGATGCACAGGTACGCGCCCGGACGCACGTCCACCTCGTAGTCGTCATAACGGATCTTGATGGCCAAGATGTTGCAGCGCAGCGCGCCGTACACGATGGACAGCAGGGAGATGACCATCAGTGTGCCTTCAGAGAGGGAGGGAAGAGGATGGCAAAGAAATGCAATCAGGCTAAACAGTTATATGATCAATCATTGATATTCCATCACAAATGCATGTCATGGAGCAACATGAAAGATAAACAGATGCCATATGTTGAGAGGTACTATGTAACTTTTTTAAAATAAAAACACCATTTCATAAGAACTAGAATTAGTTTTAAATTCAGAGTAAGTCATCGTGCCCCATTCAGTTCATAGCTATATTGTTCGAGATCACCACTAAATGCTGGAAAAAGAACACAAAAATTGAGTTTCTATTCCCCCACAGTAGCGTTAGCAGCCATTTTTCTATTTGCTTTGAGGTACCAAAATTTCTCATTCTTTTTCCTCCTGACAGCTCTCAGTGACTTTGAGCAACAGGGATTATGGGTTTGTTTACTCAGGAATATCTCTCCAATGTAGCCCACTAGTAAACAACACCAAATAGCATGGACTGGCTGACCTTTGAATAACGTCATGAGGTGGACACACAGTTTAGCATTTATTTAGCCTACTCTGAAGCTGGAACAGATGGTTTTGTGTGTTTTTAGAGAAAGCATTCTATTTCACAGGTCTTCAAAGTAAAATATCACTTTTTGACACATAACGCTAAAGCGTTCCTAATATTGCCTAACATATGGTGTCACCAGAAAACATCACAACAGCTGTGAACCAAGCAGGGGCTGAGTGCCAACATGTCCCCAGGGTTGGGTGACTATACTCTGGGTGGCCCTTCCCTCCACTGCAGCCTCATGGTGCCCCAGGGGCTGGAAACAGCTTTAGGTGGTCACATAAGCGAAGAGATGCTTCTGGGTGATAATCTGGCCTGACTGGAGCCGGGGGAGGACGTATGTTTGCACTGCGCCCAAATAGTGTTTATTGTTTTGGGTTTTGGATCCCTAAGCAGCTCACCCTGAGTGAGGAAGTGAGTGAGCGAGAGAGAGAGAGACACTGAGTGAGTGAGAGAGAAAGAGGGAGAGAGAGAGAGAGAGAGAGAGAGAGAGAGGGTGGTGGGGGGAGAGCATAAGGGATTAACTATTCTAATCTATTTGATGCTTTTATGCTTAAGCTTCAGTCCTCATCTCATCTTTTTATAAACAACCACAAATGTGCAACCTTCCCGGCTGTTCCAGGACGTGCCTTTGAGTATCCGTATCCGTTCCAACAACTTCCTCCCTTTCCTCTGAATCTTTTGTCTCTCACACTGCGTCCATCACTGCCGGCATCGGGTGTCTCCGCTGATAAGACACAAATATAGCTGCCAACGGCAGATAACAACTGCCAGCTATCTTACACAACAGAGTAGTAGTGCATGAGGACAGCAGCCCCTGTGACTCCATGTGTGGGGCCCCTCTGAAGCAGCAGATTCAAACACCCACAGTGACAGTAGCCTGCAGTACCTATGCTAACACTACAACTGCTGCATTAGAATTCAGTGATTTGGAATCACCCCTGCGGTGGCTGTGCTTTTTCCTGCAGTAGCCAACATAAAAAGTAGATACGATCAATAAAGTAACTTAATTGGCCTTTAGCTAGTCTTTATAAGGTCATCAAATGATCCCAGTGCTTTATTAGTTTACGATTTTACGTAGATGTTTTATTACCTGTGAAAGTATGTGGCATTCTCAAGAACATAATCAAGTGATAATTGTGACAGTAGCATTGCTAATTGAATTCTCAGAGCTCTAGTTCCTGATAGCCATTCCTCCACAGGCTATTCCAGGAACCAAGTAAGATACGGGGCAAAGACAGGCCTCATTCATCTGAGTTTCCTTGAGCATGTGGGTTAATGTGTTGACTCAATTACAGTAAAAGGTGCTCTGGGGCAAAGATAAGATTAGTTACACAAGGTCATTCAAGTGTGACTACACTCGCTACACAAACACTGGAAGGAGCCGACGCGTGCCCTCACCGTACGAGAATGTAACATTGATTCGTCAGAACTCACATACAGGTGGGTAATTAACACACACTGACTGAGGGGGAAAAAACAGCCAGAATGGAATGAGTGAGTGGTGAAGGGTTTGGGTCATTCAGCTTACCATCTAATTATTTCACTAGAGGACGCTTTAGTCTACCATAGACTCCTATAGACTCCTCTTTTTTAGTCAAAGTGGGGGTCACATGACATGACATGTGATGTGGGGAACAACAATCAGGTGGACATTTTGTTTGTTTTTTTAATGCCCATCTTTGGTAATTTGATCTTCCATTATTGAAATCTGAACACCAACATACAGTCCACCCAGCTATCGCTAAGGCCTTATTAACAGTAACAAAGCAGCAACACACCAGCAAAGTCAAACACAGGCCAACCTACAAACTGAACTGAGATCAGATACAGAAGGAGTGGGAGGAAAATGTAACGTGGGTTTCGTCCGCAAAAGTAACGTTTCAATGTCGCTCATTCTGCTTAGGCAATGGGGGACGAGAAGGTGGGACTACAAAAATCCCCCCCATCCTATAATGTCAGGAATGACAGACAAAAGTTTGAGAGGCGCTGGATTGTGTAATGTTGAGAGTACGTAAACAAGAGGACAGATAGGAGAGGTACGGCCACCAGAGAGAGAGAGAGAGGATTCAGAATTGACGGAACAATATTTCATGTGATGGTTTGTTGAACACAGAAGGTCAGACAGAAGACTGAATGAATGTTCGGCACCACCACAGCCGTTAACCCATCTCCACCGTGCACGCCGGCACAATTTATCTAAATATAATCAAAGAAAAAGTTCCAGATCACTGCTGACAGAAGGAAAGCATGAATCACGTTCAAGCTAACCCTAACCCAGCAACCCCACCCACACACACACACACACACACACACAACCCCCTCCCCCACCCTCCTTCAGGAGTAAGCTAGAAATAATCATGGGTTTGAGTTACACTCCACCGTCCATCTCTGGATAGTTTACGAGGTCACCCCGCACGACCGTGAGCCGGTTCAAATACCGTTCATCCGTGCAGTGACTTCACTGGAAGCCATCACGCCATCCGGAATGCTGTGTGGTTCATTTACAGTCACTCACTCTTGGTGGGGCAAAGGATATTGATTTGCTAGCCAACGATGGATCTCAGGGAGGAAAACACCTTTGCAAGAACTGTACGTGCTGGACGGACATTATGTGTGTAATTGTTTTTGTGGGGAAGAGTAAATAGCTTGTGTCAAGCCTTGCATAAGGACGTAAAGGCAGACAGCCAGACAGCCAGACAGTCAGACAAAATCTAGCAAAAATGATTACTCATCCTGTTGTAGTGATGGGCTAACGTCCTGTTTCTGAGTTCCTATTCAAAATGTACAAAGAGATTCAGAGCTTAAATTCACTGAAATGAAAATAAAAATGTGCAATGACAAAGACATGTAATTCCCAACAAGCGACAGTCTTCCCTTCCCACTGTAATCCCCGATTTAAAGACAGGCATGGGATGACAGTAATGCTAGGTGGGTTTATTTATTTGGCATTTATTTCCGTTAACTCTCAAGCTAGAACTGACACCTGGTATGTTTAGAGAGAGAAATTCTCTGTGACAGTCCTTGGTCTGAACAACTTTCTGTGTTCAACCGAAAAGAAAAAATCCTTCCAAATGGTGTCGCACATCCCTTTCTTCCCAAAGACACTCACACTGCCAGCTCACACACAGGCGACACGTGTTTGCCACACAGTGGGTAAAAACGTGAAAGTGAGGCAGCAGCTCTAATGTCATCCTGTGAGTTCCCTTACAATATGGACATTTATTTTGCATGGCTAGCATCAGTGAAGACGCTACTCCACATCACTGCTACAGCACTTTAGCCTTGCTTTATTCCAGAACACATCCTGGTTTGTTACTGTTTGGTCTACATGTACTGCAACAGCATACAGTATTTCATGCAAACCGCAGTGACAGCAATATCCAGAGCAAACAGATGTAAATAAAACACTGACTAACCTCTTGCAAAGATTCTCCAAAAAGATGCTGTCTCATGGTATGAATCATGAGGACCAATGATGTGATATTGGTCTCCTTGTCACAGGCTGATAGTTTTTTCTTTTATTTGCATTTTGACATGGTTTTACTTCACACCTACAGTACAGTCTTCCTCAGAAGCATCACGTGATGATGTGATGTTAAGTACACACAAAAAAAACTATCAGCCTGTAAGTAGGACACTAATATAAATTAATCTGTTCATATCATTATGCAGACCACCGTTTACAGTGACTTTGTCTGTCTGCACTGTGAGAAAGGACAGTCAAATGTGCTGCAGGACATCATGTGACATGAAATATGACATAATTCGACATGACACTCCCTCCTCCACACACCCTCTCCCTACACCACCATCTCCCCCTACTGCCCTCAACCTACCTAAACTTCTAAACGCTCATCCTCTGTCAGTCGATTGATGTTAATTACAGCTATTGTTGCGCTACTGTTAAAGCAACAACATGTAGTTTTTAGTGTGAACTACAGGACTAGCCACCTAAAAGGCACGGCTAGAAGATGCTGATTGGTGTTTGATAATGACAACACCGACAACAACAACAGCAGTGTCAAAAAAAGATGTTCTATTATGTTGCAGTAGTTTCCTACCCTCCACCCAGAACTGCATATCTTGGATGGCTGGAAGGAATGTGGTTATCCACCCTTCATAACATTCCTATCCAAATTCATATGGAGATGGTACAGTACCACATCAAATTGTCTGACAAGCAGGATTAATCAAAACAGAGACCAAAGATATGTATTGTTGGTCTAATGTCTCCTCGGCAATGTAGCTGGAATTTTCGTCTTAAGAAGTCTTATTTTTGTCACTTTAGGGAAAAAGACTCAGATAAATACACTATTGTCTGTAAATATAACTGAGATGATGGAAGATGACGCAAGATTACATGAGTTGATGAGTTGAACTGACGTGACGTGGCGTGGCGTGGCGGGACAGGACATGACGGGACAGGACGTGACGTGACGTGACGGGACATGACGGGTTGTGACGGGACGTACCTCTACCGATGGACACCCCCTGCTGCAGCACGCAGATGTACAGCTGCAGGGTGAGCTGCGGGGCGGAGCCTAGGAAGGCCTGGATGACGGAGGTGCGCGCGAAGGCGGCGCGATGGGTGATCAGCTTGCCCTCGGCCTGGCCCACCTCTTGCTCCACCTCCTCCGACAGCCCGCCTTTGGGCATCTGCTTCTTCCGGGTGATGGTGACATAGGGCTCCTCGAACTTGCCCGCGCTGCCATAGATACAGAAGGCCTCCAGGCACCTGCAGTAAAAGTGAAAAAGAGGAGCAGATGAGAAGCCAACACAGGTGAAGCACTTAAAGCCTGCAAGGACTTTTATCTAGAATGCAGGAAGTGAGGAAAGATGTTGAGTGGTGAACAGTAGGAAGTGTTGATTTGTGTTAGTATGAAGCAATGAAATTATTTGAGGTTCTTTGGCTACCTCCATGTTTGACTGGTCAGCCTTCCCCAACTGGTAGCTCATTTACAAGAAATGAGACTTTAGATAAAATATTCTTGATTACTCCGCTTCAATCCTTCAGATGCATAATTAAGCTTTGACACAATCACCGCTTCCTAAAGGAGATGCCATGAATATAAAATAATTCTGAATAAATTGGCCTGATTTTATAACCAGATACGCTAGACTATAACATTAAAATGTATAGTCTGACTATGACAGATTGACTGGGCTCAACAGAAGGGGCGAAATCAGCGGTTGTCTTTCAAACTGCCTCTGCACAATGGGCAATCTGATTAGCATCTAACCAGCTCTCTATAAGGACAGAGCCATGTGATTGGTCCAACTACTGATCCCTATGGTTCATTTCTAGACATAACCTGCTTAGCAAAAACATTTGCTACTGTTAGGGTAGGTCTAAGATTTCTATGCTACTGATTTTACTCAGTCTTTGTAGTCTGTTGGCACAAGGAAAGACGAGACTGCTGACCATCAATCTGGGAAGCAACCTGAGACACCTGCACTGGCACCTACATCCCTCACCACCACACCAGCATGGGCATCCAGCCCCACAGAATTGAGGCCCTGGCGTTGGGCAAGGTGCCCGTTTAATTTGCTTAGTATGCCAAGGGCAGCATGCCCAGTGACAGATAAACACTTGGCTGGTATGGTTTTATCTAGCTTTCCATTCTTAAGTGGTTCAGAGAAAGGGGGCAGCTTGACTTTGAAACTTGGGAGTGAAAAAACTTCTCATGGCATCAAATTCCAACAAAATATACAAAGTACTAAGTGTGCTGAGACGGACTTTTTGAACAAGAAAAACTGGAGAGGCAAGCGCCAAGCAAATGGGTATGAGGCTCATACCATAGCCTACTGTAGATTAAACATGAAGACAGAGCATTGTGGTTTGGCTTGTTTTGTTTGGTTGCTTTTTCAATGCCAACTTAGAGAGACAACTAAGGTGATGCAAATACACATTCATGAAATAAACAATAATGAGACCTCCTGGAGGTCTACAGAGGACATTCTGCTGACAAATAGACTGAAAATAGCATCCGTGCACAGCACTGACAGAATAAAGATCTTCAATAAAAACCTGTCAAACAAAATGCTATTGTTGGCGAATGGTAGGCCTACACTGGGAGGAAACAGGCGAGTGGAGAGGCTTTTAAGCCAATCGTTAGGTACCAGACCAGATGAAAAAGGCGACATTAGTGGTCCCGGGACGGCTATTTAAGGCTGAAACCCTTTTTTCTAATTGCGGTTTGTCTTATTTTAACCACAAGGTGTAGTTAAAAGTCCATTCATTTTTTTCTGTTGTGTCCATCAATGGCTCGATCATACGGCCTTTTACAGGTCGAGTAGCGGGACTCCATGGTAGTCACCAATGGATTAACGTAACGTTAGAAGAAGACGAGTATCAAGCCAAACGACCCACAACATTGTATGTACCCTGACAAATGATTCCACAGGACCTGATAAACAACGCTTTAGGATGACACTTTGTGTTTTCTACCTCTCAAATACTGGTTTGAAATGAACTGACTGAGAAAGTACCGAATCTAACGTTACGTTATGACCACGCAAAACTCATGCTCAACTAAACTGTTGATCGATACATGGTAAACAAACAAACAGGCCGCGCGCATTGTATGCACGACTGAGTACACAAACTGCATTAATTTCTCTGTAACCCACAGCACTTTTACATATCCAGCGTTCAGACACAGAAACACAAAACTATGCTGTCTGCGATTTTACATCGAATAACACTATTCTGTTGGACGATAGAATCATTTTCCATTGTAAATGTAGCCTATGTGATATATGTAAGTCTTCGCAGATTTCTGGTTGTTTTTCAGGCACACCCTACCGGATAATCGGCCCCAGCTGCAGAATATGGAGCAGAAGCACGAGAGGTCTATCCCTGCTGAGGTCCCTGTGGATAAATATCAGGGTGAGCTGCACAAGGACTGACGGAAGAAGCGTGAAGAGCAACGTGAAACCCTGCCAAATCTTGTCTCCAGCAGAGCGGTATGTGGTACTCAGATATAACGCAGCCGTCGTCTCAGCTGTAAACAGGGAGACCGAAACAAGCACAGAGCTGGGCAGTCTCATTATCACTCAGCCATCTTTGTCTTCGTCTCCCCTACTCTTTTATGCAGACGATTCGGAGACGGCTGACTGAACCACGGAGCCGCATTCATCGGGGCTACCCGGCGAGAGGGAGGAGAAGAACTGTTTTGACGCGCAGCTGTAGATGGCGCAGTGACTTCAATGTTGTATTGACCTATTGCGCGCTCCCGTGACCATATGTGCTGCGCGTACGCACGACGTTACGTCGGAGTAGTCTGTCTCGAGTAGTCTGTCTCATTGAGTTTTAGTGGTTAATTCAATTAGTGGTTGACTAATATGGAAAATAATAGCCTAAAAGTGGTGTTTTTTGGTATTAATACTAATTCTTTAATTAAACCAGACCTGTCTTTTCACATGCAGGTTATCATTTACTCTGTCATTTAGCTCCCCTATACCTTTATGACTATTACTTTAAGTACATAATAACAGCTGGTGCTGAATTCAGAATTAATTATGTAACTAACACTCACTGCCATGCACGCATGTTTACAGTTGTAATTTCAGTAGGCCTACATGATGCATTTAAGCACCCCAATCGCCCAGGAGATGGCAGTGTTGCACATATTTTTGATGATGATTTTCTGATCTAAGACATCTCTGAGCCAGACGTCTTTCATAGGTGCTTCGATTCGATATAAATGTAGAGCTAGGCGTACCAATTCAACACATGCAGTCAGACTGAGCACAGCCTATTCAAGACAATAATGATTCCTCTTGCCTGAACTAAAACCCATTGGTAGCTTATCTCCCCACTAGCACCAGACTCCATTTTCCAATTGAGCAAAGGAATGATAACATACCATAGCCTACATCTTTATACTTAGAAAGTCCAATACTGACCTAAAATTGTGAGGCTAACTAGGCATATACTGGCTGGCAAACATACAACTGACAATAACAATGACCTTGAAGCAGATTTCAGGAAGGACGTGGTGCATAAACAGATCAGTTGATAAAGACTGGAATGTTCCCATGTCAGATGTTCATTATAAGATCTGTTGTTGGCTTCTTGTGTCGGAGAAGTGTGTGTGTGTGGGGGGGGGGGGGGGGGGGGGGGCAGGTCAAAGAAAAAACAAAAAGAA
>JASCQY010000307.1:0-17535 GCA_030264315.1 Sardinella tawilis | reverse complement strand
TTGATGCTAATGGTACCATGTACTTCCAGTGATTGTGCTAAGCTATGCTAATAATGTTAATCTAAGAACTGAACACACTGAGAAGAAAATGATAAGCGTTTTCTTGAATAACACTTGGGCACAATGCAAATACGTAAATATCAAAAATCGGTGGTGTGTTCCTTTAAAGCCTTAACTCAGGCTGTTTAGTGACTGAATTTGCAGGGCTGTAGGTGTTCATCTTGCTGTTTGCAGGAGTGGGACTTCACCTGGGACAAGCTTAGCTTAACGTTAGTCATGTTGCAAACACTAATTCTCCATTTTATGGAAACTGTTTACTGGTATTTTTATGTTGCCATGCTTCCCATGTGTTTAATTTCTCAATGCTATGAACTGTGGGTAATTCCTTTTGGCAAAGTCGGCACAGGTTCCAACTTGAGGAAAGTGTGTGAGTCTGTGAGTGTGGGCATTGAGACTGGGCCTCTGTCTCTGTGTTGCAGGTGAAGGAGATTGTTTTGAAAAGTGGCACAGTTATCCCTGCTGATGTTCTCATAGTGGGCATTGGTATGTACAAGAGGTGTGACCCTAATGCTTTTTTCCAGTACAATTTCTCACAAATGTCACCTTATTTACACTAACAAAGCAATCTGACCCAAGCTCACCTTGTTCACAGGTGTCATCCCAAACTCTGAGTGTCTGCAGGGGAGCAATGTTAAAATGGACTCAAAGAACTTTGTCCCAGTTGACAAGGTAAAGCTGTGTCATTCATTATCAACACAATTGGGTATGATGACTCTGCTCTGTTCAAACACTTGGCACGTCTATTCGTCTTTTCCTGCAGTATATGAAGACAAACATAACAGACGTCTTCTGTGCCGGGGACCTGTCAATCTTCCCTCTGAAAATGGCCAAAGACCAGAAAGTAAACATTGGCCACTGGCAGATAGCACAGGCACATGGTAACTATGTCCAGTTTGTCCAATTTGATTGAGATTTTTCTGCACATTCCAGTAGCTGGAGAGATGTTTTCTGGACAGAGTCAACGAAATAAAGGCATTTACTGTAAAGTGTTTTAATTGAGGAAAGGAATGATACTGTTCTTTCGCAAGTGATCAATAGTATTAGATTTAGAACCAATACTGCCTGTCAATGATGAATTGTCCGGGGGACCTGGGTTCGAGTCCGACCCGTGGTCATTTCCCGATCCTTCCCCGACTCTCTCCCACTCACTTCCTGTCTCTTTCCACTGTCCTATTCAAATAAAGGTAAAAAAACAAAAAATATATTAAAAAAGAGATGAATTGTTTGTCAGGGGAGGAAAACTAAGAAGTGGTTGTCTAGGCAACGTACATTTCATTCCTTTTTCTCTCTCAGTGTTGGAATGTCAAGACATCAATAGAACAACTTTGAGAGCAATATAATAACTTTGAATTGTGTGGCCTTGGTACTTTCTCAACAAGCCACCATGTGCCTTTTAACTTGACTCTTGCCCTATGACCTCTTCCATGTCCTTATACCAGGACGGGTGGCTGCCCTGAACATGCTGAACAAAGAGGTTGAGTTCAACTCTGTGCCTTTCTACTGGACCGTCCTTCTGGGCATGACCATCCGTTACACAGGTGTGCACAGTAGGTCAGCTCACAGCACCGGCCCAGGGGCTGTTGGGGGCTCTATTGTGGCCATGTTGGGTGAATGTTTGGAGTCACTCTAGGTGTTTGATGTGTGTTCATGTGTCAGTGTTTGACGAATGAGGTTTCTAATGGTGTTTGATGAAAGTTTGAAGTCACTCATAGTGTTTGATGAATGTTTGGCAAAACATTTTGATAAGTATTCAGATCTATGATTTTTCATTTGAGAGCGTCCTTTCATATTTCCTTAAGATGAGTGTAGACTATTGTATACCTTTGTTCACATTGTTATACGCTACACTTTTTATGTTCAGTGATTATATTGATATGCACATGTAACTACAGTACGTTGAATACTTTCTTCCATACGTGTCATATAAAGGCTGTGTTTGTATTTTTCAGGTTTTGGGGAAGGCTACACTGATCTAGTCGTAAAAGGAAAAGTTGTGGACAGCAAATTCCTTGCGTTATATATCAAGTAAGTGGTATCAAGTTACCTTGGTGTGATTAGCTGCCTTAATTACATTATAACATTGGGGTCAGATATGCACATTCATTTCTGTGTAATAATGTTGACCCTTGTGTGAGAATGTGCAGCAATTAATTTTGGAGCTGATATTATATTATTTTACCCTTGATCCCGAAGGGATGATAAAGTGGTAGCTGCAGCAGGGTTGAACTTTGACCCTGCAGTTTCCGTGGTTGCAGAGAGGATAGCCACTGGTAAACACATCTCAAAAGCAGAAGCGGAGTAAGTAGTCTTTTGGCCTTTATTCTAAAATGTTTTTATTTTTAATTTAGTGATACATTTTATTGTTTGTGGTTTCACTCATTGAGTTCACATGTAATCAGTATTTTTAAGTAATTGTGAATGAAGGCTAAATTAAAGCACAAAGTGAATTCTTGTTGGTGTCTTCATGCTTAAGTTACCTCTGCACAGCAGATTCAACTACAAAACTTCTTGAACTGTCTGTAAAATCACTTTTTGTCTTTGAAAGATCTGATGATCTCACCTGGTTGAATCTGCCTGACCTAAGCCTGTCGTGACACCAGCCCGGAATATTCTTTCTTCTGACCTCCCAGTCACATCCAGATCCACTGTCCCAGTCACATCCAGATCCACTGCCCTCTTGTCTTTCCATCTGAAAGTCTGCGTCTCCAGAAACTGAACTCAAGCAATTTCGCTGTGGTTGTGCAGAAAAAGAAAAGCCTAATCTAAATCGGCATTCATTTTATGTTACACTTTACGTTATTGTCTATTATCTGTTGGACCGGTAAGACATAGGTAAGGATGGATCACACACTGTATGCCTGTAGACTGTTTCAAGGGAGACAAAACAACAGTGAGCAACCCTGGCGGCATGCGCCGCAGCCCTTGTGCACCATAACGCCCAAACGGAACACAAGAGGGGATTAGAGAGACAGAGGCCTGTGGGCCACATCAATGAGGAAGGGGTGCAGGATTTGGCAACCATGACAAAAAGGGCAGCGCACAATAGGACTGGACAAGCGCAGCACAAAAGCCCAAAATGAAACAAGTGGGGCCCTTTACATCAAATTTGCTGTGGTGCCGCTCTTTTTCTTTTCTTCTCTGTCTCTCTTAAACACACACTCTCACACACACACACACACACACACACACACACACACACACACACACACAAACTTGTTGTAATAATTCTGTCTGTAAGTGTCTCCCACTGTGCCACCGGTGTGTGTTGGGGCCATGTTGTCTCAGACAGGGCAAAGTCAGTCCTCTCTGCATTCAGTGACTGATTCAGGGTCAACTTCATACCTCAGTCTCTCGTCAGGCTCTGTACCTCATGGTTGTCAGGGTTACATGATGACCCAGCAGGATTAAACCAGTTTGTTTTGGTGTCCTTTTTTAAGACAATAGACGCTAGGATCTGTCCACATCATTGTCACTACTTACTGTATGCATTGGTGTGGGGGAAAGGGATGTTACCCCTTGAAATGACTCTCTGTCTGTAGATTCTCAGTATTTTAATTACCCACCAAAAACAGCTCATTAAAACTAGCATTTGTGATGAGAAGATGTGTTTCTGCTAATTTCAATAGCATTCGTTTCCCAATAACTGGGAGAAGCTGTTATTTTGTCAAAGTAGTGCTATATGTGATTTGGCTCTTGCTGCCATACGACTGACACACAATATAGTTTTGCCCCCAAAAGTGGTGTAGAGTAGGTGGAATAACTGCTCAGCTGTGAGTAATTCATGATGCCTCTACCATGGCGACTCACAGTCTCCCATTTTGCTCTCTCAAAACGTAGAGAATGGCAATAGGATGCGTACATGTAGGTCTCAAAATGAAGACGAGGTCACGTAGCCTAAATGAGTTATACTGTATCTGTTACTGAGTGGGGCCTACTGTAAATGATTTTATACTCCACAGCCCAAGCTGACCAGGGGCAGTGTATCACTACATTCACACACTTGTTCCTCCTTGTGTAAATAATAGTTTCTCCAAGGTGGAGGAGGCTTAACTTTTTCCCGACGGCCCATAGAGAAATTAGTACGTAGGTACTGGTGACATAACTGAATAGTTCTACCCTTTCCATGTAAAGAAAACACACAAAATTGTCTCTGAGTGTCAAGGGGGGTCTAAGCCAGTCACAAATTGTTACATATTGGATTCTGTAGCATATGCTGTATTACAACTGATTGGGTATAATCTCTATATGTTAGTAAATCAACCGCAATTCCCTCATTTTCAAGATGACAACCAAAGTAAAGCAACTGAGATTGAGTGGAAAAAGCTGTGTATATAGTTTTCTTGAGTTGATTGTAACAGATAATCATGTTTAGGGATATAATCATGTTTAGGGATATATATAGCCAAATAATTATCAATAGATGGCAAGTGACAAGAGAAGGTAAAGTAGACCATCAAGTTTTGACTACCAGCTAAATTAAATTATATTTCAATGCAATTTAATGGTAATTTGCGGCATTTACATTATTTCAAAATGTGGTTTTGGGGCTTGCTTTCATCCAATTGCAACCAAATTTGGTATTTATTTAGCCAATAGATGTATACAACTTTCTGCTATTTCAGTTTTTTGATATCATGCAAGACTAAAGCTGTACAAGTCTTAAATAGTAAACAATTTTGTCTGGAATATAATTTTTTTATGCAAATATATGCTAATTAGAAAATATAAATCATATAAATTCCATGAAAGACATATATTTGTGCAGCCCAAGTATTTGGCTTCAAAGAAATATAGATAGTTTCCCTGACATATGATTGGGTCACCCACAGCAGAATGAAATATCAAAAGTTTCGTTTTTGGCCTATTTTTGCTGTCGGGAAAGAGTTAAGGTTTCTTCTAACACAAAGCAAACATTTACATAATTTGATTTACATGATTTGAAATGATGAAAGATATCTATTCCACCATTATTGCCTGTTAAGTTGAGACTTATCCGTTATATTCACATGTTACAAAAGGTAAGCAGACCTCTGTAGGTCTTAGTTTGACCACCCAATCATTTCAACTTTTAAAGGTGCAATTAGTGATGCCAAGAAGGTTGTACACACAAAACACATTTTTGTTCTGTTAAAGGAGTTCTCTGGAGTGAATCAAACTGAAGCCCTGTTATCTGAGGCTGCTGAGTGCTGTTGATAGGTATCAGAACGACAGCAGTAGGTACAACGTAGACCGAATTCGAGAAATAGCCGCTATCACTAACTGATTAGGGCATATCTTTTTCGCTATGGTTTCGTTTTCATATGCCCAAATCAGTTAGCGGTAGCAGCTACTTCTCGAATTCGGTCTATGTTGTACCTACTGCTGTCGTTCTGATACCTATTGACAGCACTCAGCAGCCTCAGACAACAGGGATTCAGTTTGATTCACTCCGGAGAACTCCTTTAATATCTCATCATTATCACTTGAAACAAACAAAATGGAGGCATGCTGTCCCCCCAACAACAACAACACACGGGATGGAGTTTCTCTAGAAGAACTTAAGGGAGTGTGAGCTACCACCAGCTAGCACAGTTTGTTTTGTCTTTGGTTCTAATACAGCACAAATTGAGCTAAGCCACACTTTCTGTGAGGAGAATTTGAACAAGAACACAGTCTTAAAGAGACACGTCATCACGTCATGATTACTCTTTTGAACAAAGGACAGTATTGGCTAAGGATGAGTAAGTAAGTTACACTAGAACATACACTAGGTACTCGTACTGTAGACCAGGGCCAACTTTTAAAGGAGGCCTCTTGCACAACACATTTCCCAATCATAAAAATCTTTGTTTCTGCCAGGTTGGATTTGTTTTAAATACATTTATGAATTGATATTTAAAAGAAACTGTGAATTAAATGATAGACATATTCAAATTTTTAAATTAAAGATGTGCAATATGCCATCCAAGCACCTTGATTTTTCCGTCAGCTTTTGCCCTCCTTGGTGCCATCCCTCCCTCCTTGCCCCAAAATCTACAGCTAGAATAACTTTTAGTGGTGTTTTATAGAGCCCATATCCAGCCCATGGCCACCCTATACCAAGGACAGTGCATACATGACATTTGGCTGTTTACAAGGAGCTCAAGTATAGGACTAAGAGTTGCGGCCATGATGCATTTTCTTCAGACACACGCTGCCACTAGCAGCAGTTCCATGGTGCACTGCTATGCACTGCCTCTACTTGCTGTACTGTGGCACACATCCCCCAGATCTGTAGAAAAGCGGCTCAAGTCATCTGAAAAATAAAGTGACCTTTTTTGCGTATAGAAATCAGCATTTGTTATTCTTATGATCACTACTTCATTTACATTGTATAAGAGTAAAGACTTCTGCATCCGGTTTTATTTGCACATTTAATGTTAAATTAAAGCATGCTTTATTCATGCATAAAATTGTGCCGCATCAGACCCACGTCTCAGAAACGACTTTAAATCCTTCCTAACAAAAAGTATAGAAATAGATAAAAACATTTTTTTTTTTTGGTGGGATGGTGGCAGCTTCCCTGTTTTTTGCTTACGATGCACTGCATGACTGATATGTACCGGTATGTGAACTTAATGGGACATTAGCGCTATAGCCTAACCAAATCATCCATCTTTGTGATACGTTTCATACTGAGAGAATTATATTCCATACTGTTGAGAATTAGCCTATATATTGTTTTGAACATGTTCAATACATTTTATCATATGTACTCATGGAATTATTTCCCTTGTATCACCAAGAACAGAAAGTGGTTCTTTTCAATAAAATATATAATCTTATCTCATTCATTTTTTACATCACATCGTGTTCCATTTACAGTATTATAAGCAATCCTTTTAACTGTTGAGGAATACATCACCTTACACTATCGCCAAGCAGTTCTAACATTTGAAAGTGTCACAAGGTTATGTCTCTTTTTGCATCAACTGTAGGCCATACTACTGCTTGTTACTTGATGTCAGGGTAATCACATTGGGCAAATGTTTACATTAAATTGATCAAGGATCACAAGCTAATGGGAGGGGATGATTGGTGGTAGGCCTGTTTAGCACATATAAGTGGAAGGTTCAAGATTAAATAAAGATGCATTTTGATTTACTTGGATTTGATTTGTCTTGGTTTTTAAAATTTCGCATCACAACATTTGCAAAAATGAAATAATTAAGTGACAAAAAGAAAACAACTGCCACTCCAATAATTTCACAGAAAAGCCATCTAGCACCCTCTGTTGGAGAACTGCACAACACTCACAGCCATTGTAAAAACAACATGCTTTAGTATTGAAGCTTGCATAACGCAGAGTCCCAAGATCTGGGGACTCTAACCAGAGAGTTTATAACCTTTGAGTATATTCAGTCCAAATCCACCCCTTTGCTTGCTACTAGTGTGAGTAGATTTGTTTCACATATTTGTGGTTGTTGTTAGGTTCATTTAGCCTGGCTTTCATGACAAAAGCTCATATGAGCTTAGTCTGGCCAATCTCATGTGCTATCCGCCTTCTGAGAGGTGGAATTTAATGTAAACTTGCTAAGCCCGTCTCCTTCACCCTAGAACGCAAGCTCCCTTCTCATGGGTGCCTGAAATTGAGACAGGAAATGCGGTAAATAGGCTGATTGGCCATACTGCCTTGAACGTGAAATTTTATGCAGCGTTTGGGCGAGGAAGTATGGGCAAGCCCAGGCTAAGGTTCACTGAAATATCATTCAAAATATGATACTCACAGTCCCTGAGAAAGCCTTTATTCATCATCCAGACAATAAACAATACAGTACATTGACTCTGAGAAAAATGTGGCAGTACTTTCAAGTTTGAAAGAATATGTTATACTTTGGGGGAAGTAACAGATCAATTCACAGATGCTGAGTAGCCAAGGGCCCTGGGGTTTAGCGTACAGTACAGTTCACCTTACTTGGGAAGCTTGAGTGACGGCTTTCTTTCCCAGCTGTAGCTGGCGTGCTGCTAAGTAGCGCTTGCGGCGGTTGGCTTTGTACACCTCCAGCCTCTCTGCCTCGGCCTGAGGGTCGTCCAGAATCCCCTCCCACCTCAGGCTCTCCAGGGACTCCGCGCTGACCTCCGCTGCTTTGGCCTTGTCAGATGAAGGGGCGAGGGCTGTCTCCTGGTTCGACACAGACTTCTTCAGCTTCTTGCTCCTCTTGCTGGTCTTGCTTTTGGTCTGGCCTCCACCCCTTGGCAGAGATGAACTGGAGCTGGACTTGGATTCAGGTGACTGTTTATCTGAGGAGAACACAAAACATTTGGGTTGACCCCTGTAAGGCCATTTGACTCATTGGCCTTATAACATAAACACAGAGTGATTTATTAATGCTGACTCTGACAAATGACCAGCACCTTGCTGACATGGGGTAGCTAGATTACAACTTAATCCCCGACACAAAGGTGCTGTGCAGTCAGTTGGGTGGGAGACACTAATGACTGTGACATCACTGGCCATTCTCGCTGACCACAGGTAGGCAGGGACAAGTTCTTTTCTCTGAGGATTCAAAGGGTTATCCCTTCTGCATGGTAATGTATTCCTTTCACGGTAATTAGTCATCTGATCATCATGACACTTGAGAATCTTAAGGTACAACATAGACCCACACAGATTCCTTGGGAAGATGTTGGGTGAAACTTAATGCAGTTTACAGTTGATTCTCTCCCATCTGCAGATTACAAACATCTCCCATTACACTAATTGTTTTAATATAATGAGAATATTAATTAGTATGTGATAGGAAAAGGGAAAAAGTCCAAATTCATCAACGTAATATGAAGATATTTTGGAAGTGCTGTCTAGGCGTGTTTTTAATTGAGTGGGTTTAGTTATGAAGCTGGAAAGAGGGCTGCGCCCAAAGGTGGCAACATGGTTTCTACTGTTACTGTAACTTGTCATCTGTGTTCTATTACCATTTTGTTACATAGTTGCAACTGCACTGTTCACGCAATGAAACAACGTAGCGCAGGCTAGCCCACTGCTACAGGGAACGTGTCTGAGACACAAACAAACCTGTATCTTCGGAGTTTGGAGGGCTGCTTGAATCTTCTCCTTTCTGTGTTCCACTGGACTTGTTTGGTTTCTTTTTTTCACTTTCGTTGTTTCTTTCTTTCTTTTTCTTCTTCGATTTGATTTTGTCTACTGGTGTGATTTTGTCTTGATCATCCGAATGGGGCGCATGCTTCATTAATTGATTATTTCGCGTAGACTTCATCTTAGATGTCTGAGTCCCATGTCCGATTCCTTGAGCATGACCTTGCTTGTTTACAGTAGCCATACAGTACTGTAGACGATGACTTGGTTGCAATAAGTGCCTTGAAGGGCTGAAAACATTAGCAGGGGTAATCAACGACAGCAACGTCACCAGCTTTTGGAAAAGATTTCTTCCCTAATCCTGGCCAAATCACATAGACTTTCAAAGCAAGTGTTTATAGCCTACACAGTTTCAACTGACAGAAAGATAAAACGTGCTACCATGTATAGGTTAATTTGTAGACTCAAGCTACTTGCTAGTCTCCATGTCCAGGCTTACAATCAGGTGCTGCCTGCTTCGTGAATGAAGGCATGCTTCTAAGAGACGCATCTCCATGGAAACCCAGACCAACTCCTCCCATTCAATGAACCTCTCCTACTTTCCAATTCCCAGACATGCTGGCTGCCTTGAATCACTGAACACTGAAACAAAAATCAGTGTTGAAATGGTTTCTCAGTTACTCATGTCAAATGCCCCAAATAAACGATGTGTTTATTTCTTTAGGTCAATCAATCAATAAATAAACCAATCAAATATTCATTATCAACCAATCAAATATCCGACTTTTACTGACAAAACTGCTATAGGCCAAGGAACAGTGCTTTGACTATTCACCAACACAGGCTAGTCCTAGCTTGACATTTTTATACCAAAACACATCAAGCAAGCTAAGGTATCTTGACATGCGAATCGATGTTATCATAGGCCTACAAATAATTAACTCTGGCAGCTACATCCTTTTAAACCTAGGCCCACACAGCCCACATCTTCACATAGCCAAACCATCTTCAGTGCCCTGGTTTACAGAATTAGAAGTGATAAATTCACAGTCCTTCCCCTAGCCCTGACATTTCAATAAATCAATCATCTACCTTATCATACACAACCACATTAGGATACAAATCAACAGTAAACATGGCCAATGACAACAATAAACCACAGTGGCATTATTCCTATTTTAAAGTACCACTAGATGGTGCAGTCTATCCTACAGTATGGTCACAACATCAGTAGCCTATGCCTCCAGCAGTAGGCCTACAGGACTAATTTGATCATTTGATTATTTGATCATTTGATCATTTAAATCAGCATGTCAGAGTTTTGGTCTAAAAAAGAAAACAAACTGATACTGAACTAATACTGAAAGGATACTGTGAGTGGCTAGTAGAAAGAAGAAATGTTTGACCTCCACATGACAATATGTAGCCTACTGTAGCCTACAGGCTAACTGGTCCACATGTCCATTGATGTTTGACACTTCCTTTGCCCTCTGCCCAATGGCTGTTGTCATTAAGTGTCATTTGGTTTTTGTAAAGTAAAGTTGAAACTGTTTGGGGTGTAGACATTACGAAAAATGAATGACTCTAAATGACGAGTGTCATTAATGGTTATTATACATGTCATATCATGCTAATGACTTGTCTTGTGTCTAATGTCTTATGAAGACACCTTCAAATAAAGTGTCACCCTTTTATCTTAATCTTTTTGCTTCACTGAAGATGTACAGTAATTGAAACAACTAGTAAATAAGACACATACTTGACATGTGGCAGTGCCGTCTAAACTGCATTTGGCTTGGAACACAACTCCTAAACTTAGACGAGAAAATACATCTGTTATCACCCAGCACTGGAACATTAAACGTGGGGCTGTCATACAGGTTACAGTGTACACATTACACAAATAGAACCAAACTACGGGGATAAATGCCATGCTACATACTGAGGGAGTCTATTTACAGCAACAGGGTAGACCCGCATATTACTGAAACAGTTAACCGATTCCACCTGATGCAAGTGATATGCTGCTGCCATTAGTGTGCAAAAAATCATCACACAGGCCTTGGATGGCGCTTATGAATTGAGCAGCACAGTACAGTACAGGCCATGCCAGTTTCAGATACAGACTCTATGTGTTACATCAAGACTATGGCAAAGATACAAATTCAAGAAGTCCCTTCCAGATTGTGCACAGAAATTTCTGGTTTAATTTCTGGTCTTTGAAGACCAAGGCTACTACTGTATGTCACTGCCCCATACTGTCTCCACTCCTTAACAAGTAGACTCTTGAACTCTTGATTTGACTTGCAGCCTTGAATCTGAAAAACTGCTGAGCCCAGTCAGTTCCACAGATTCCAACAAGTTCAGGTCATATTCCCTTCAGGAAGTGAATACTTACGTAACATACAGTATGATGCACATGCAGAAATCCGGAGGCGGAGGAGAGGTCAGTGAGTGAGTAGCTTAATGGGGAAATAGATGCAGTGTACTCCAATGACGAACATTTGTCAGTGCATAGGCTACTAACAGAGGCTTGGGCCCCAAGCTATTGGTTGGTGAAAAAATACATTTTGACTTAGAGCATGTTGACGTTTGAAGACACAATCAAACATAATACAGCATGACATTCCAGGATGTATAGCACTCTGTGAAATACCATTCTGTGTGTCTAACGGTTTTGAACACTAGCAGATCTAAGTTAATTCATCATGCTGTACAAATCACTGCTTCCACTGGTACTTCACATGTTGAAGTGTACTACACCTGCACTCCACAGGTACAGTGTGATGCATGATTGTAGACATCTCTATTAGTGAGTATGGACACAAACCCTATATCCATAAACATTTTCATCACTGTTATTTATTATATGGAATATTATACAAATATGGCATATGTGCTCTTACTGTAATGATGCCTATATGAAGTTTTTTTCCTCTTTTAGGTTATGTTTCATTGGATAGAAGAAAAACGTCAATGGAGCGTCACCGTTCACTGGCTTAGAAGTCTTTGGTCCGCCTTATATCTCAACGAATCAGAGCAGACATTGGATGACGGAGGAAATGTTCACAAGCTGGGGGAGACGATCGTCACAACTTCTGTTTGACGTTGTAGTTCCATTGGCCAGCTGTTGCGGATCACGTCACTGTCTTGCCAGCTGATCACAGTGACCGGCTGGACTGAGGTGGGTTACAGTAAAAATACTATGAGCCGGTGCCGAACCAACTTCGTTTTATCAGGGCGCGAGCCATTTGCTGATCCATGGGGATTTAATTTTTACTCCTTGTCGTTTGCAAAATTACGCGCAACTAGGCACCGCATTTTGCCCTTGAGCCAAGGCGAGGCAAATAGTTATGCGTGTGTTCTACAGGATAAACCAAACGCATCGATGGTTGAGGTGTGGCATTTAAAGATCAGTTTGAAACGATACATCTACCGAGAGATTGAGCGTCTGTAGTATGTAAGTAAGATTATGGAAGTGACCCAATTGTCATTATAACAGACTCACAAAAAGTGGGAACATCTTACGTAAATTCGATTTCACAACTGTGAGTCAACTCAAAGTCATAGAAACTTCTCGTCGTGCTGTTGTGCTAGCCTACTTTGTCTCTGATAATGATCATGCACGCCTAACCTTTGAATTTAAAATGTTTAGTCATGACGTTAACCCACTGTAATAGCCTGCTCCAGTCTAACAGTGATTAACATCCAAACGCAGGCTGCCCATACAACATAACCTAGAGTAGGCCTAAATGAAACAGTTCGTTTAACACAAGAGAAACAGCGAAAACTGGCCCACCCTCAACATTGTCTTATGCTGGAACCAGTTCCTTGGATTGGCTACGATATGGGTCGCCATTTAATTTTAGTTATTCAAAATACGTCCTTCAAGACGAAAGGCCTAACGTTGGTTCGCATCAGGTAGGCCTAAACAATTTCCCATTTGTGGGAAATTTGGTTGGAATTGATATGGGAAAGTTCGGTCCTTACAATTTTGGATGTGAGTTAACAAACATTTCAAAAGTTTTACTCGGCCTCGTATTGGTAGAATTGCTGCATTGGGACTAAAAAAAGTTGCACCTAGAAGATGGACATGATTTTATGATTTATTATGTGCACTTATTCACCTAAAGCCCTGAGTTAGTACTACTTACAGTAAACATCCAGTTATGTTCAGTCTTTCGTTTACTTTGCCCATCGACATGCTGTCACTTCTGTTAGGTCCTCACTCCTGATCCGGAGGAATTACCAGGGCCACACCCTTATTGAGCGTCAGTCTGGGTGAAGTTTTTGATACAGGTGACATTGCTAATGTTTTAGGAACATTCTTTATTTACTGCTCACTTTTGTGAGTCATTTGTCAAGGTCTACCATTGTAGCTGACACAGCGTCTTGGTTAGAGTAATTATCTTGGCAAGTATCACAGAAAGTAATTTCATGTTTGAATTGCATCCTTATTCAGGCCTGGGTAGTTAACTGTTCATCTGTCTTAGATAAATTACATAAGTCATGCCTTGTGCAACAGTCCAATAGAATAGTGCCCAGTTCAGTGTTAAACCAGTGGCCCTCTGCAATCAGGACATTGCCAGGGAGCTGTGAAGTAGGCTACTGTACATTACGCTATCTTAGTTATGGATATACTTTGCCATTATGTACAAAGTTCTACATTGTACTGCATACTATTCAGCAGCTAAGATGAGATATGCAGATTTCAGGGAAGTCGCCTATCTGTCTGGAATTGGAGGTTAGTCATGAAGTTCAGTTGCACAATGGGATATTTACACGCTTCACTTCAGTATGAAAGTTGGCCTCTCTTACAGGTCAAGCTACTGTACGAGCATGCTGTGTTTTTATCAGATCTTTGCCATTTTACAGGAAATAGGTCCAAATAGCATGTAAAGTCAGGCCTACGGCTTCATGACACGTTTAGCCAATTATTGTTCTTTTTGTTGTCATCTACAAGGCATGTGGGCCAGTGTTAAGTAGGCCTTGGTATTTGGGTGAACCGAAGCATGTGCGACTTCCATCCTTTTACTGTGTATTCTAGGCCTGGAATCACATTGTGATCTGCTGATTCATATCGACTCAGGCGCGTGTGTGTGTGTGTGTGAGGGTTTTAGAGGGGTATGAAGTGAGTAAGCAGAGTATTCATTGAAAGCTGAATGGGAGCAGTCAGGAGACTCTGAGCTCATGAAAGCCCCAGTATGCAAATGAGGCCGATGGTGAATGATGAGCTGTCTTGTTCAGCATGAATGGAGCTGCTACTGTAAGGAATAGAAGAAGAGGAGGCTGTGCAGATGGACAGATGCTGGATCACATGACGCACACTTGGATCACAGCACCTACTGTAATGACAAGGTTGGTTGAGGCCGGTTTCTGGGGTGGGCTGTAGTCTGGGACTGAGATGCTGACAGGGGCGACCGAGCATGCCTGAGGAATCTCAAACATATGCAGCAGGAATTCCAGGAATGTTAAGCATTTAGAGCCGAGAAGAGAATAAGGGAGAGAAAGAGATGAGTGGGAGGGGTGGGAAAGGGTGGCAAAGAGAGAGAGAGAGAGAGAGAAGGGAAGTGAGGGATGTAAATCATATTAACACATTGGGCTTGAATAGAATAGTGGGGCTCTGCAGTTGAAGTGCAAACAAATCTCTCTAGTGAGGCTCTGAAGTTGCACACAGTAATCAGCCCTGAGCATCCTGGCAGGTGGAACACATTAGAATTGGCCTATGATGTGGATCACAGTTTATCGGAAAGGCTGGATTGGAATTACTGGCTGCAACTTAATGTTTGCACTGAAGTTTAGGTTGATAGCAGATACAAAACGACATGGATTTACAATGACAGGATCATGAATTGGATCCACATTGGCCAGTTAAGTTCAGGATGTAGCGACTGCTCTTACACATACAGTACTTATACATAGGATTCATTTAGATGGCATCGTCTTCAACAACTACTGCTAAATCACTACTAAAAACAAAACTATTCCATGCAGTGGGTTTGTATAAGATCCGTTAAATTCATTCTCAGTGCGGGGTGTGATGGCCTAGTCTATAGGTGTACCCTTATAGTAAAGAATGTCACAGGAAGACCATGTTTTATCCTGACCTCCTTCCTCCACCAGCCTGACTCCCACCCACTAACCACACACAGCCCGGCCTGAAAAGACTTCCCCGCCTTGGGTAGCCCAAGATGAAAAGAATTCTTGAGATGGCTGCTTGTTTCTTGTTCGTCACCTCAGTGGCATGTCTATTGTGTTGTTGGACTTCCTGCCTGTTCCGAGCAGACGGCACCATCCCAGCGGCACGTCCTCATGCACATGTAGGCCACTGGACCAAAAAGCGCCGATGGCCAGGAGGGGGAAAGCAGCTTGGACATGGTTGGGAAATGGCAGCGGAAATTGTGAAAGGAAGTTGTGGACTTACTGTAGGTTATTTTTATTTAATATACAACTACTGTAGGTTATTTCTTACTGTGATTTTCTAGTATTTCTCTATCAACGTCTCAAAACACCGTTCATGTTTAATCAGAATAACTTCTAGTCTTGTTATAAATGTTATCTGAGGGGTATAAAGCAACTGGAAACAGATTTATACACTTTTACATACATTTATATGAATTTAAAATGTCTTTGAATTTTCAGTCAACTCTTCGGTTTAATTCCTCTTCTCTAAATGAATGTAGTAAACATGATGCATGAAGTTGCCCTTGTGAGTTCAGATGGCCATCATTTCTCAAAGTCAAGGAAGCATCCTTAATGGCTACTTTTTCGAGGATTCCACATCATCGTACCTCACCAAATACTGTTCCAATGTCAAGGATGCTTCAAAATTCTATCGAGTGCTGAGTCCTTCTTTCAAAGGTTTTGAAGGCTGCACTGATGGATCCTTGGCGTTTGAGGATTTTGAATGTTATGACTTTTTGAATGTCAGTGAGGTTTGAATCCTCATCTTCCTAATGCGCAGCTTCCGAGGCGAGTGTGCTACCAAGGAAGCATTGCCGATTTCGAGAAACAGTGGGCCTCTCGTATATGAAGACTGAAGGCGGCTGACGGCTCCAGTTCACCCGTCTTGACTTGAGTCTTGGCTGCTCCGCAGCAGTTCTTCACCGGCATGCTTTACTGAATATGAGCGAAAGCTGCCAGCTGAAGAACTGTTGTGGGTCGCGCTGACCTGCGGGGGCATTGCTCACACTACAGGAGACTCCGGAGGGGGGGGGGGGGGGGGAGAAGGAGCTGAGATCTGAAACACTGTACTCTTCTGCAGTAATGGGCACACACAGACCTATTTTTGTATGGTAGATTTCTGTAGAAAGATGGTCAGACCACAAGAGCAAGACACTCTTTAGCTCTGGGGAAATGAGCGTCTTGCCATTCATTTGCCATACAGGAGAACTGTGGGTGCAGCTGAACTAAAGATGAAATAAATGTGGATAAACGTCCCTTTTGTTGTTCGAGTCAATAAAGAGAGGGAAAAAAGCTTGTTTGTGTGTCTATCTGCTTATGGAGTTCCCTGTGTCCAAAATCTAACTCTTTGGCACACAACATCATGTGCTTTGAGATGCCTGATAAAATAGATGATGTGATCATCCAAAGAAAGAAACAAAGGTAGAAACCCCACCCACCCAGTTCACCACACGATTTGTATACTAGCCTACAGAATAGAGAGACAGGACAGAGAGGAAAATAGAAGTGTAGCGGGTCAGATAACAATGTCTGACATGTCATACATGTGTCATAATGCAAACTACTGACCCCATGATGTGTGATATTCTAGGGTTAAGTACAGCCTATAGCCTCACACAGTAATTATGGATGTCTATCTTGCAACTACTTCAGGCAGGCAGATACTTACAAATCTATCAAATTGTACAAACAGACATATAAGGAAGAATTGAGCATGCATATTTGCATGAAGGGGCATGTGAAATACTTGATGGGTCACAGTTGAACTCTTGTTTGAGGCCCATGTGATTGTGGTTATGCTCAGTGGATCCCCCTTTTGGGGAAAAAATGTCAGGACATATAGAAAAATATATGAATCATAAAGAACGTGATGACAATAGGCCTACGTGTCAGTAATGCATGGAGAGTTGGTTGTTTATAGAGAGGTAAATATGAAGATGAGAGCAAACAGATGCAAAATTCTAGTCCATCTTCAGAAATATGTAACTTAAATTGGTTTTATAATAATTTATATCAAACTGCAATTTGAATGTTATCATCAAGTACAAACAAATCAAGACAAAACATTCCAATTGGAGTTGGACTAATAATAAAGTCATAGGCTACAAATACATATCCATAAATTCATCGTAAATGTTGGCTAGAAGTAGCCTGGGAAGAGCCTACCCATGCTGCCTTGCGCACTCGTTCCGAACTGCACGGCAGCCTGGAGACCATGGCCGAAATTTTCGCATGAATTT
>JASCQY010000306.1:0-15105 GCA_030264315.1 Sardinella tawilis | reverse complement strand
CGATTCGTTAGTTTCCTGACTATATGCCGGAGGCAAATGAAATTGGCCGGAAGCATTAGGCGGCGCTAGCCTGGCTATACTTTCCTGGCAATCAGTCAAATTCACAATAGAGGACAGGACTGGACAGGACTGCAGACTTTATTCAAGACCAATATTTAAAGGTGAACTATGAGATCCTTAATGATGTCACTTCTGTTGATGTTCCACGTAAACAAACAAAACGCTACTCTCAAATTCATGCTACAAAACAACTTTGCTCACTGGCCCCCACCCATATGTGCATGCTCACTAACCCCCACCTCCTCCGCTGACCATCTTGTTGGTGTTTGGCTGAAATGTGGTTTGTTATGTTTTGGTGCACCTGTTGTATGTTTTGTGCCCCTTGTGTTCGTTTAACGTTTACAGCCCCTGTGTTGTCTCCAGAGACCAGACTTTTTCACAGTGTATTCAGGGGGCATGCAGCAAGCCGATCAAGGGGAGATGCCTACGATTTGAGATAAAAAGGATATTGAACTAAAAACCATGCAAGATCTCATAGTGCACCTTTAATCTCCCATCCCATGTATCCAGGCCTGGCGTGCTGCGTGCTTGTGTGGTGATAGGCATCTCACCTGCAAGGATGTCCACTGGTGCTTGGAGAAGTCATCTGCCTTCTGTGTTTGGCTACTAAGACCTGGGGCTGGGGCTGGGGCTGGGTCATTCAGACCTGAACAGAGACATAACATTGAATCCCTAGTCCTCTTTTGCAAAGCATGCTGGGTGCACTATTTTTAACCAGACAGTTTATTTCCCCTAACAAAGGACTTATTGTTCACAAAGCATTCTCAGAATGCTTTATAAATGTTCCGTTGCAAATGGCAGTCCTGTAATTAAAGTTCAAAGAGTGTGTAGCCTGTGAATAAGCAGAGGTCTGTAGTCACAACCATTAAATTAAAGAGGATAAGCTCAACATGTACCAACAGTAGTGTCACACCTAAAGATAGCAGCTCTTCATCAAGCAGGGAAAGAGAGGCAGACTGCTTGGCGATCTGTCGACTGGGGCTCGCAGTTTGACTGGCATGGCCGCCCAGGGTGCCAGCCAATCGGCGAGGCGGAGGCGGGAGAACCGGGATGGAGGAGTCCGTATGTTTGGCTGGGGAGGGATTAGAGACGGCCGGGGGCGGGACTGACTGTGGAGACGGAGGATTTGTGGCATCACAGCCTGCCAGATCAATCAGCGTGTCTGTGACTTCAGCATTACCTGTGGAACCACAGTTAGAGGGATATGCACAGAAATGACCCAGTTGCGCAATAATGAGGGTACAATGGATGTAGGATTACCCACTTTCAGTAATCTCATATATTTATATATGACTAAAATACCCAACACTTCCAACTCTGTTACATTGATAAAGCTGAACTTATCCATCATAACGGTGCACTAAGTGAAAATATTTGCTGATCAAACTTAAGGGCAATAATTTAGGTAATGTGTGTTTAAGATCTTGCTCATGGGATCAAATTAGCTATCCCTATTAGCATAAAACTTCACATACATCAAACTAACGTAAATGACATTATATTTCACATATAGACATTTCCATTGAAATGTTGCTGGCCTACACCTAGTGATTATAGATGAACTCTGAGGGCTTTTTTGCTCTGGGGGTTCAGAAGAAGCGATTCCTCACTCTCAGGGCCTGCTGGCCTTGGCTCATCGCTGTCTCCGTTGTCTGTCTGCCCCTCCACAACCCTCCTGTACTGATTAATGACTCTGGAGAGCTCGTCACTGGCCTGCAGAATATCACCTGTGAAAGAGAAGGCCAATCCTCATGAACAAAGAGGTGATAAACTCACAGGCTCATAGGTAGAGGTGAATGAAGGGATCTAGAAAGAAAGATGGAAAGTGACACACACCCAGACTGGTGTCGTTGTCCTCTGTTTCAGTGGCCAGTTTGAAAGCAGTGCGCCTCAGCTTGTCACAGCGGTCATACAGCTCCTGAATGACAAAGAATGAATTCATGGTAATGGTAATCAGAGTTAAGCAAGTTTGTCTCGCTACTAACAGAAAGAGGGGGTCATTACAATGTATTAAAATACCTCCTTATGTAAAAGTGACGTTTTGACACCAGTAAAATATACAGTCCTTCTCAAAGGGGTCAGTGGGACATAACTCTTAAACTTTTAATAGTTATAAAATAATAGGTAAAGGTTTATAGCAACTATATAATAATAACTAATGGCTAATAATGGTTAATATTGTGATGATTGTTTTTTTAGTCGAGTGCAACGACTTTATACGCCGTCAGTCCGTCGGAAATCGTTTTTCTTTTTGCAGTGTCTCAGTCACTTTTGACTCTCGATTAGTTTTGCAGGGCCTATACATTAGTGACAGCTGTGTTTGCACGCAGCTTAGGTCTGTTGACCTTGTTTTTAATTGTGTACCATTTCTTTGATTATGACACAGAGTACAGAGTGAGTCCAACTGACTACGGGGTTGCCTCTCACCCTGATAAGTTCCCGATCGGACTCGGAGGACCTGTCTTTGTCGTAGTGGCTCAGCATCTCACTCAGCAGCTTGACATTGTTGTTCACCTCTTCCAGGGTCTTCATGCGCTTTGTCATTTTCTGCACCCTGACATCATCCTGTGAACACACCCTGAATGTGACACCTGGGTATGGCTGATAAGGACAATGACTCTCCTACACTTCCAGGATGGCTCCTATAAACATGATGTGCATGTGAGCATAGCGTCGCCACCCATAAGTATGCTGTGTTGTGTACTTGATGTGTTTACGGTGCAACTTGAGACCGTGGCGGTGATGTGTCTGACCTCCTTCACCATGCTCTTGATGAGTCTGTTGGCCTCCTGAAGGTCCTCTGGGTTTTTGCTCCTCAGCAGTTCTGCCAGCAGCTGTCAACCAACACATCATACTTGAGTTAGTGAACGCCATTCCTCCTTGGCCCTAAAGCTGCCACACTCACACTGCCACAAAGACGATAGTCAGGGCACACCTTGCCCATGTCCTCGTTGTCGAACACAGGGTTTTTGGCCCGCGTCGGAGGAGAGGGTATCAGCATCCGATCAGCTGGGAGCTCAGGGTCTGAGGTGACGAGCCCTGTAGAAAAGGCAGGGAAGTGTCGGGGTTCATATTAACCTACACGAGAGGTACAGTACATGCCGAGCATAGCAATGGTGTGCTTTAGCAGAGACACAAAGACTCTCTTACCTTGTCTTCTCAGGGTTTGATAGGCATCGCTGATTTTGGCTTCATTGGGAAAAGCCACCGTCCAGCTATAGAGGATCTCTATGATTTTGGTCTTCACTTTTTCTGGTACAGAATCTCCCATGTACTAAAGACAGACACGTCACACTAATCAACACCTTATCTTTGAATGTGGATAAATGTGCAGATGTCTCAAAAGAGTCCGCTTACCTTGGGTGAAACGGCTTTGATGAGTTCATTCAAGAATCTATACTTTCCAATCTCATTATGAAACCTCTTGCCACAGTTCTTCATGCATGCTTCCAGTACCTGCAATTAGATGATGCACAAGAAGACAGTCAGAGAGCAGGTAGAAAATCTATGTACTCACGCTCTAACGGCTGAAAATGATAATATTATACCGTTAAAGCTTGCAGTGCCTCCCATTCCTGAGGTGAGTGGATTTTATGAATGAGTAGTTTCACTGCAATTTGTGGTCTAGAAAACAAGAGGAACACAGTGTATGGTAAAAACAAATACCAAGTGGGGAAAAATAGAGGAAAGTTGAGATGGATAACTATGAATGTTTATACCCTTCCAGTTCCTTGTTGACTTGGTCGCAGAAACCAATTATATATTCCCAGTCTTCCTGCCTATTAGTTGGGTGTGTGGCTTTGTCTGAGGAGAATAAAACAAGTGCAGTGCTGTTGAAAAGCTCTTTCCTGTGACTTGATAAGGGCCAAGCTTATCATAATCTTGCCTCGATAAGGTCTCTTCCCATAGCATAGAACACAGAATTCTGACAGTGGCAAAGGGGAAGCGAGCTTGCGACAAAGTAGCGACAGGAAATTACCGCAACGTTCCACAGGCTTTCCAACAGTTCTTAAAATGTTAAACCACTCGACCAAAACATGTTCACGTAGACTACAAGCGGATCTATGGTAGGAATGTGTTTAGTGCTACAACTGTAAACAGAAACATCCTGTGTGCTGTTTCACTTTAGGCCAGTGAACATATTGCTAAACCCCATGACATCTCAGCGCTTAAACAGTCCAGCATCATTAGTCGAGGCTGGGTTTGAATAGTGCTAGTCCTTAGCTGGGGGTAGGGATGACAGCTAAATACGACAATGTGACTTGACATCAGCGGCAATGTTACGCACATTCATCATCACACCATTCACCGATAATGCAAGAACAGCTATTGGTCTGGTATTTTTCTTCATGCAAATTATACTGTAGACAGCAAATACACTCACTGAGCCAGGATTCCAGCGACTCGCCTTCCTGGTACGCCATAGCCTCTCATTGCGTCCCGTAAACTGTGCTCGTATGAATGGGTTGCATTAAAATGAATGGTATTTACTCATTGTGGTATTACAGTGTGTAAATCTGTAGACACGTCTTTTAAATTATAGAAAAATAAAACCCCGGCATTGCATATATCCAAGTAATTAATAAGTAATGGACAGGAGAAGCAGAGTTGTAATTCTGTGTTGTATTTTTGAAACAGGCAATGTGTTCTCTGCCTTTATCTGAGGTCCTAGTCTGACATTCCACATTTTCAACATGGCTGCTGCATACATGTCACATTTACTCAAACCTTGGAGTCCGAGGTAAGTGTTATTTTTCTAGTGCTTGCGATTAATAGTTACCGAATGTATGTTTCCTGTAGTTGTCAAACATTTTCACGTTTTATCTGAAGATAAAACTTGAAAATGTCCTTGTCTTTTGCACAGTACTTGCTGATTGTACAAGAAGGGACAATGTAAGCGCTCTTAGCTAACGTCAGTGGTTAACCTTACTGTGAACCTTAGGAGCATCAGTAACCGTCATTGATAACACTGTCTTCATTACCATCGACATCATGCCAATGTTGCAAATTGTTAGTTCACGGTTTTGTAACACGGTTTTGAACTCTAATGTTATTGTCTGTGATTTGCTTGCAGTGTGGAGTCAGCAGCAGCTCCTCCCATTCATAACACCGTCTGTTTAGCCAAATTGCTCACGAATACACTCTCTTATATAGGTTGACTTTAGTGAGATGGAGTCGGTACAATCCATATTATCTGGAGCCTGAGACGAATCGAGATTTGTATATGAAACCGGAGACTGAGCTCACGCCCGAACAAACAGAGGAACGCGAGCTGAAGAAAGTTCGTCCAATCAAGGCAGCAGTGTCGGGAGTCAGTAGCTCTGGTTTCAATGACGAGTTAATAAAGTAAGTAGATGAATACGTCTGCCATGCACTCAGTTCGATAGCAATAGTGAGGGCTCACTGTCTCTTCTCCCCTCACGCAGCAAGTTCGTCAACATGATGATGCAGGAGGGCAAGAAGGTTCTTGCCAGGGAAATCATGTCTGAGGTAGGCTATGTCATGTGAAATAGTTAAGTTAGCCAAACTCACAACATAATGCACACACTGTATTTGGATTTCTCTGGGATTTCATTTCATTAGAAACATACCCAGTAACCAATATAATATCCTTAATTTCCTTCTTGGTAAATGATAGATAGCTAGATAGATAGATAGATAGAGATACTTTGCCTATCTCTCTACTGTAGTTGTGGTGTAGGTCATACTTTTGCTTGTCCAAAAAAAAAAAAAAAAACCTTGGGCTGTGTAGTCTCACATCATTCTGCTTACTTTATAACTTTCAGACCCTAGAGAGCATCAAAAGGAAACAGGTAGAGAAATTCCACAAAGCTGGACCACAGGCCAAGATGGAGATTGAATGCAATCCCTACACCATCTTCCACCAGGCTTTGGAAAACTGCAAGCCAGTCATTGGTCTGGCCAGCATCCAAAAAGGGGGCAAATTCTATCAGGTGAGGTCACATATGACATGGACGCTCTGTGTGCATCTTGATCAAGGTGGAGAGTGAATATCAGCTCTCTATGGATGATGACACTGTTGCTGTTATCTTTGTAGGTTCCTATTCCACTGACAGACAAACGGCGTCGGTTTTTGGCCATGAAGTGGATGATAACAGAGTGTCGTAACAAGCACCGGCGCACGCATATGTATGAAAAACTTTCCCAAGAGCTGTTGACTGCTTTCTCAAACGAGGGCAGTGTGATCAAGAGGAAGCACGAGCTGCACAAGATGGCAGAGGCCAACAGAGCATATGCACACTACCGCTGGTGGTAAACTGCTGTTTACCTTTGAGACTGTTACAATGGACAGTGCCATTTCCTCACTCTCAAACAAACAAGGAAAGGTTAATAATGTGCCCTTTTTGTGTCTGGACATAATCACATACACTTTTCAACCCGGGTTGCTGAAGAAGTGATGCCGTGAACAATGTTGTTTTTTTCACATGATGCTCTGCAAAGGGATTTAATGTAGCAGATCCCCTTTTGCGGGGAAATGGAATGCTTTGGAAATGTTGGAAAAAAACAAGATAAGAAACAAACCAGATTCCCTGCTTGACTACACCTTGAGAGAGCCTGATGTAAATCTCGTTGATTTGAGCACTGTGCTAACAGAAGGCAGACAACTCGGTGTAGGTTTGAAAGGTTTAATAAATCTTGTAAAACTGGTTGGGTATCTGTGTGAAATTAAATAGGGTTTGTATGGTCTGAAAATAAATGAATGTCTTCAGTAAACGGAAGAGTCATTTTCCCTCCATTGTGAGAATATGTAATTGTTGCCTTCAATGCACATCAACTGATCACAAAATAATCTTAAATGATAGATCTTTATTGAAGCCAGCATTGTTCAAAGGATTCAGTCAACTGCTTAAGAAAAAGTGAACAGACTTTTGTAGAAATTTGTAGAAATATACAAAACACTCCATATGAAAACTTACAACAAAGGTAATCCTTCTAAATACTTGTTCAACATAGCGAGAATTCTTTTAACATTTGGAAATGGCGTATCCATGTGTTACAATGACACAAATGGAATCTGCTGATGAATGTATAAAGAACAGCTTCTCCAGCTGACAAAAATATAAAGTACCTGTGCGTGCTTACAACTTCAATAAGTCTTTGGAAAAATACAAAAGAAACATTTCCTCATAATTGAATTCAGTCCTAGTTTGAACTTTATCATGTCAGTCTCATAAAATAGACTCATCTAAGTAGAGGAATGCACTACCTCACAAGTCAACACAGTATAGTGTTAAGCTGTTCCCAAGAGGCTTCCGTTTTAATATTCCATTGTGTTACCTTAATGTAGCACTGTTTGTTTTTATCATTAAAATGGTCTATACTGTAGGTAGGCCTACTGTTTGCTTCCAGAATCCATCATGATTGTAATCCCATAGAAGGTTGAGATTGTAGAGCCACCACAAAATATTACATGATTGCAAGGCACAGCAACAATACTGTGAAACTATTGCTGATAATACGCCAGTTTGATATCTCCTGTTGATAAGTTGGCTATATATCTATTAGTGTTCACAAGAACCTCATGTTCCCTTGACTAAATCAATACTGCATATGTAAACATTATTGTAAAGCTGCAATAGCTAGGAGTCAGAAATGAAATATTGCTACAATTTTAGTGGAAAATAGTTACACTCCATAACTACTTTGAACTTATGTTAGTTGTAAGTACAGCAATGAATCCAAACAGTTTTTCCTCTGTTACAGTGCGCATTACAAAAAACATTTTTTTCTCTCTTAAAAAAACATTCCATCTCCTATGACAATCTTATCCAAGAATAGCAATGGGATATTTGAATATTTGGCAAACTGTCCCTTAAAGCATCAAACCTGTTTAGCACCAGAGGAAATCGCCCCACTACACAAAATATGGAAATGACTCTATTAATATGATTAACTGCAGTTAACAGACAGTAGCAAGAGCTGGACAATGTTTACTGTAGTTTGAACGCGTGTTCCTCTTTTAAATTTACCTGGGTTTCCACTTTAGAGTAAACACTCAACTGTAGCTGCAGATTATATCTGATGATCTCACTGAAATGCTTCCCTAGGTCAACCTAACTTTGCCCTCAAACAGTTTTATGTCTGAATAAGACGGTTTTCATACCTCAAACTCCAGATAGCGATGTTAAAATATCCTGGTGCAAATAGCATAGTGCATAAGCAGAGTAAGAAAGTAAATATACTCTTGTCAATATCAATATGTCTTGTTCTTTATATTACCTCTATAAATTAGCATATACTGCTAGCTTTTTAAAAGCCAGATCAAACTTTGTGAACATCTTCCACTCCAACACTACTTTAGATTCTTCAACAACACTACAAGCTGCAGATGTACCCCCTCCAGCAATCTCCCCCCCCCCCCTGCTCCTTATGCATGATTTACACCGCTCACCTCTACGCCCACACCATGTCACACTCAGTCGACCACCTCACTGTAGTAGTACTTCTGCGCTGTTTCGCTGAGGGTCCAGCCGCCCGCCCGGAACTCCAGGACCTCCAGCAGCAGCAGGCGGCCGAGGGAGGTGAGGCTCTCCTGCAGCAGGAAGCCGTCGCGCAGCAGGCAGAAGAGCTCGTCCATGCGCTGCAGGCTCATCCTCTCCAGCTGCTCCCCGATGCGGTGCAGTGCCAACACCAGGCAGTCCACCTGTGGCAAAAGGGGGAAAAAGGACCGTCACATGCACTTAAGACAGCTCTGTTAAGCAGTAACCATCATACATAAATTGATTTCCAACTTTACAATCTATATCATCAACTTTGCACTGCAATGTGTTCTGAAATTCAATTCAATTTTATTTATAAAGTGCTTATAACAAAAAGCATTGTCTCAAGGCGCTAATGTAATAAATAAATGTGTTCAATGTGCATTGTGTTCATGAGATATGTTGCCTACCACAATAATTCTATAGGTTTGCATGAATAATTCAGTGACTGCTCTGGACACTGTAGGACACAAGGGGATGCACTGGTTTACCTCCTCCTCATTCCTGAGGGAGTCAGGCTGAGCAAGCCGGAACAGGCAGTCGTAAACTGGATGCACCAAAGCCATCATGGGCATATTATTCACCTGGGGATTGAGGCAGAGGAAGCACATGGTTTCATTCAGCTGAACGCTCCTTATTAATGTGCTGCAAAGGTGCTTACTGACAGTGTTGTATGTGTCGTCATCATAGTAATCCAACGTTCAAGGTGTTAAGGTAAGGTTAAAATTTTGCATAATTTTTTTTAATAGATTTTTTGGGCCTTTTATGGCTTTATTTTGATAGGACAGTGAGAGAGTGACAGGAAATGAGTGGGAGAGAGACGGGGAAGGATGGGAAACGATCGCTGGTCGAGCCCGGACACGGGTCCCTGGATCCATGGTATGGCGCCTTAGCCAACTGAGCTATGGCGCCCCCGAAATTTTGGGATTTTTTAATTGAATTTTTATTAAGCATGTATTCACTATTTATAAGAAATGCTTACATGTTAATGTTACAAGTTAAGAAGTTTGTGTGCGGTTTGTGCCAGTACCTTGAGGTAGTCAAAAACGTTACAGATGAAGGATACGTAGCACACCCACTCCTGCAGAGAGCGCTGACGCATCTCTTCTCGACCTTTGAACTCCTGTTGCAGGCGGTTGAGGAGATTGCGGCGGAACACGCTGCCATTGTTCTGCTTGGCCTCTCCCTGTTGATGCACATGGACAATTGTGGCTCCCATGGCTAAGGTGCAACATCATTGATTTGTACTTTAGGTGATCCATGGACAAATACAGCACATACCTGTACAATGGTGTAACAGATCCTCCCTGCCTCTTTGCTGAAAACCTGATCCTTTAGAGACTGATCTACGATAACGTTTGATACTTTCTCCAGATCTACTGCACTGGGGTCTAGGGGGGGAGAGAGGTCACTGTCAGATTGCAAGGGGGGGAAGTATCCCTGTGCTTTTCTCAGGAACAGGCTTAATCAGATATTTATTCACTCACCTTTCAAGGCTGTCTTGAGTAACTTCTGAGTTTCCATGTCAAAAGACTGGATCTTATACTCCTCCCTCCCAGAGCCCTCCATTCTGTCCAGACTCCTCACCAGGGACTTGGCATTTACTCAGTCTGAGATAAGGAAGCACAAAGGTGAAACAAAACAGCCTATTCAAAAACATCTGTGTTCTGACTGCTGAAATAGAGGTGGAATAGCTGCAGCATTCATTTGGAAATGCTGATACAAACATCCAGTTGATATGAAGACAATACCCTTGGTTTATTTAATTCATATCAAGCCTTCTGTTCTGCACTGGATGAATAGAGGAAACCAGGAGATATGTTGATCCAGGGTGACATGTTTGCAGTTAAGATGAAAGCAGCTGAGCGTATTTTAGCTTTATACTAATTTCCATAGGTTTGTTTGTTGACCAAAAACATACTGTATTCACGTTAAAATGTAAGATCAATTTGAGGGAAGACATGAAAATAGTGACCTATATACTCGCAACATTCTTTGTCAATTTATCAAAGTAAATAAGGGCGTTTTAAGTTCAGCCTGATAACAGTGACCAATGCAAAACTGCACGTGGCAGCCCGGTCGAAAAAATGTATAGTCATCAATCTGGACTCATCCCTGACCGGTGTTAAAAGCGCATCTTTCATAGGGGGATAAGAGGGGATTATATCAGAGAGGTTCAGGAAAAAAGAACGGTTCTTTCAACGAGTTCTCAAATAACAACGATATTATTCTGTAATACACTGCACTGCACTTAATCATGGGAAATGTAATATGCACTATAGGCTATGCATGAGGGCATGCCTGACCAATTAAACATGATATCAATCACTCCCGAAGATGATGATCAGTTACTTTCGGCAAAGTAACGTTGCAAAGCAGTGACATTATTGTATTACTACGACTACAATTGTCTGAATTCAGGCTAATAGCAGAATTCGGTATGGTAAACAAGCCATTACAATAAATGTTTGAAAATAATAATAACATTTACAGCTCTTCACTAGACGTTATTATAGTCTGGGAGCTTAGAAAAGGTGACAGCTATGTTAATGACAACTTGTAACATGCCTGTCGTCAAACTGGCCAGCAACCTTCAGATTACAAACTACAACTCCTTAATTTTAAAACCAGATAGATTGACACTAGAGGATATTCAACTAACAAACAACAGTAGTCTTACTTAATATAATAATAGAGCAGTATGCATACCAACCAGTTAGCTAACTTAGCTAGGTAGGAATCATTCAAGTTCGTCTGCGAACCAGGATAGGTGGAGATGATAACAAGCTAGCATACACAAGCTAAAGGATTGTCGTTGGCAGGATGGCAAGTTCTGCCAAACACACAGTCCTGACAATTGCGGTTATGTTTAATACTTACTTTTCTGTCCGCAGGATGGATAGTTCTCAATACAATCAGGTAACGAGACCTCCCGACTAAGTATTTTTTCTCGTCTCACTTTTCACAACACACGATGCTCCGCCTTCGCCTAGTTGACAGTTTGTCTCCCCCTAGCGGCTGAATTGAAAACACTCCTAGCTACGTTTTGGAAGGCCACTTTGATCTGTCATATTGAACGAAATTGTGACACGAAAAGACACGTAAATATATTTTTAAGACACGAATATATATATATATTTTTTCAATCTTTATTTAATTACAAAATATTTACTTTTACAAGGTACTGCATGTGTATAACATGACAAATATTACACATTTTTGTTACATGTAGCTTATGTACATGCATGTGCGTGTTTAAACATAAATATCAGCATAAATATGTTATTAAACTGCAAAAATGAAAATAGGCTAAGCCCAGACAACAAATACAAATACAGACGGGTGTGACATGATATGACCTGAGACAATGTATGAAAAACAAATGAAAAAGGTATCTGTATTAACATCTTTGGATACATCCTTGTTAGAAAATAGATGAAAAGGACACCCTTTAAAACACAACTCTGATCTCGACAGAGAGAATTATGAGCCACAATATCTGACTTGTAACTTAACTTGTGGGATGATGGTACTTCGGAAAGACTTGATGGTCAGGGAACTGTGAGCTACACACTGAGCGAAGTCCAAGAATTCCATAGTAAACAAATGAAAGCATTGTGCCAGTGTCTGCACTTGCATTCAACCTGAAGGATGACCTCTGTTGTTACTCTTTGAAACTAAAACAAACAAAACCTCCCAAACCAGTACGTCTGATGATACATCCTATGCCGATCAAAAATATGACACCCTAAATTCTGTGTTATACCCGTCATACCAATGCAACTTCAGTAGTCAGAAGAGCCGGAAGCAATCTGACCAAAACCAACCAACCAACCAACCATTATGGGATGATTGGTCTGTGGTGCAATATTACAGTTCAATTGTAAATACTTACTAATCATTCTAGTGAGCAGTGTAATCTAATAGACAACAGTGAAATCCAGCAACTGGACTGGTACTGTACTTGCTGATCAATGCAGTATACTGGTACTCTTTGCACAGACACTGTTCAGTGGTCAATGATCTGTCAGTGTCACCATCAGACTCTAAAGACTACAACAGGATGAGGCTTTTTTGTCACACAAGAAAACTGACCGTACCCTACACTGTACTACCATACTAAAACAGAGAGTGTAGATGGCAATGAATGCACACATACTGTACCAAGCTAACCAGTTCATGTTACTTGGAATATGTGCACTGGTCTGAAAACACTTGAGAGGGCACCTGAAAAGTTACACTCACAGAAAACTTTCTTTCTCAGTTTTAAGGCTTTTGATATGCTTATATATTTAAAATACTCTTCTTAGCCATGACAAGAAAATGTACAGTGTATTGTTTTGTACACTTGATGGTGTACAAAATCAACATTTACATGTACAACTATATTAAAACATTATCCAAACCAATATGTGTAAAATATATGTTTGGATAACATGTCAAGTCAAGGCAGATCAGTCAGAATTATAATGCATTCAACCACATTTTCTTTTTCATCCAGTTTTAACTGAATATTTATGAAAGTGATAAAATGTTTAGAAGATCAGAGTGTTTCTATCAAGGGCAAATTATATGAATCTTTGAGATTGTTTTGACAGAGAAGTAATCCTGTAATGTTTAGATTGACCGAGCTGCATTGATACAACAGGGATAACAATAAACTTCATCCCTTTAGTGCTGTGCCATATTAGTCAATACCCAGACCACGGCACTATCCCAGTGTGTGTCACTCTGTGACATCAAGACCCTTACACTCACCCACCCCTTTGAGAGGTACACACAGTTTAACCTTTGACCCTTGGAGTCCTCAGTGGTTCTCCTTCAGTCGGATCAGGAGACCGACACAGACTTCATAAGAGAAGAAGGTGAGACCTGTTGAGGCAGCTGCCTTCACCAAACTCGGGGAAAGTCCCTTGAAGAAGCCTCTGACCCCCTCCTCTTTGGCTATGCGTACTACACAGTCCCGAAAACCCTGATATGTCCGCACCTGGATCAAGGAAGTGGAAAATAATAACTCAATAAATTAGAACATATAGAATATCTTATCAGGTAGCACGGTTTCATGTTTTATGAAAATACATAATTAAATGAACTATACTGAAAATTAGATCAAAGCAAAGCAAAAAAATCTTGTCAACTGCTGTAAAAAGATTTGTGTTATAGTGGTTCAGTGAAAAAAAAAAAAAAGACTCACACACGTAGCCTAAGCATTCATTTCTGAGTCTGTAATACAATATCAATAACAACAGTTGCGCATTTGGGTTTCATTCAGAAAAGCTATTCGCACCTGCCCAAATTGTTTTCTGGCCTCCTCAAATCCAGCTACTTGCAGTCTCTTCTTGAAGAGGTCGAATGGATATGTGATCGTTTTACTGATGACCCCAGAAAAACTTCCACATATAAGGCTCCTAATGCCACCTGTTGTGGGCAATTGAGAGGATTGGAAGGCATTGAAATGTTTAGTAGAAATAGATATAACATTTTAATGAAATAACTTACTTAAACTTAATGTGCCATGAGGTCAGAAAGGTCAACAAGACACAAACCTTTAGACTCCGAGTTCTGTGTGTCTGTAAGACTCATCAACAGATTATAGGAGAAGAACTGAAGGCCAGCATAGGGGAACACAGCCACTAGTGTTGGGACCAGGCCACGGTAGAATGTAAACAACCCCTCTGTCTGGTACATGGTGAATACAGCATGCCTAAGGTTTCGATATATCTGCAAACAAATGAAATACAAACAAATATATATCACACTTCAAGACTAATATGTAAACACTGAAATGTTCAAGAAATACTTTATGTCGGAAGGAAGGATACTGAAGTTTCAGTTTTATCTTCAAATGATACCGAATTTGTCAGGGGTCTGGTTCGCCCCTTCCTGGGGTCTGTGTTCTCACCTTGGGTTCTCCTTGGGCAGCGAAGCGGGTGCGTAGCGTGTCCAGTGGCTGACAGGCAACAGTGGCTGAGCAGGCTGCCAGCCCCCCACAGACAAAATGTACCCCTGGGGTCTGGCAGCTATATTGTGAATTCTTGTGCACAAGCTCTGTGAGGGTCTCGAATGTGGCAAACTGTTGATGTGGACAGCACTTGGTTATAGCAGCATCACAACACCACAAGGTTACGATTTACAGTAGATGGCTGCACGTAAGGGACTTGATCTGAAGCATACAAATTGTAGCATTACTGGCATTAGTATTTCAATTGTTGGTAGCACTTTATTTTAAGGGGTCCCTGTTACACTGATGTGTACCTAATTAGATCAAGTGGTATAACTGGTGTAATATGTAATATTATGTACTAGTGTTGTACTTATATCATGTATTTCTGTGTACCTACATACCATAATTACATATATGTATATGTATACTGTATGAGGTGTCTTTGCTCGTACAAGATATTACATTCGAGCCCCGCTCTGCCTGACCCCATCGAAGTGTCCTTGAGCAAGCACTTAACCCCAACTTGCTCCCGGTGGTAGGTTGGCAGCTGCCACCACTGGTGTGTGAATGTGAGGCATACATTGTAAGTCGCTTTGGATA
>JASCQY010000305.1:0-24957 GCA_030264315.1 Sardinella tawilis | reverse complement strand
AAGACAAAACATACTGAAACAAGACAAATAATTATGTCTCAATAAGTAAATTAATCTTAAAATGAGTACAATAAGATAAATATTCTGAATTCAAGGGAATTACACTAGTAAAGATTGACATTTTTTGCAGTGTGGGAAAATGGGAATATGGCCATATATGGTCATATAGAACCAGATAGTGGCTCCACTGCTCATTACCTCCATATTTCCATCTAATTGCCAATTGCATGTGTCTCATTCATCAACTGATGTCAGTCATGTGTATGCAAAGATGCTTTATTAAAATACTTATGGATGGTCTCCTAACGCAACAGAGACGCATGAACGCAGCATAGATTTGATTATCGAGTGCAACCCCCACACACACACACACACACACACACACACACACACACACATTGTTGACATTCAGTCTGCTTTACCCGAACTGATAATCAGGGAACAAAGACTGCGCCTAATGTCTTTTTCCCCAATTATTGCAGCTAATTGCTCCTAATGAAGAAGCCTCTGTGAAGATGCAGGTTCTGATTAGTGACAAGCCATCCTGTGATATTTTCCCTGCCTCAGTATACTCCTGCTTTAATTGTTTCTTTTCATTATTCCTCTATTTTTCATTGGCATCTTTCCACAAAGCATGCACCATGGGAAGTAAAAACTCAATCTGTCTGTGATTCTCTTGCTGCTGTGCAATTAAAATAGGACTAATTTGGCCTTTTTTCCCCTTTTTTTGGCCCCATTTCATCTTTTCAACACGATGAATGTATCACTTGTACACTCATTCTTTCCAATGCTGAAATAACAACACATCATTGGATACTAGGCTATGAGATGAATGACTTACCACACTGGCCAAAAACACAACACTACTAGCCGCCTGCTTTCTGCCCAGCTTGGCGTAGCTGTTCCAATCCCCTTGTTCTGTCTGGCATGGAGAGGCCGAAGAGGGCTTCTGTGCTCTTTGGAGAGGCCTGTTCATCATCAGCAGCAGCGTGTGCGTGTCCATACGGCCTTCCCCCGACTGCCCCACGAAACTCCACACTGCAACGAGAATAAGTATGAGCTGCCCACTGCCAAACAGAGAACAAACAGCAGCAGCAGAGAACCGCTAAAAAGTAAAACAATGATACTTTATTGAAATGTAGAGATTGACATTTCAATGTTTTCTTTGATGGCAGTGCAAACAGTGTGGCATGATGGAGGCACTCACACTGAGGCAATACACTACTAGACTATGAGACGGCAGAGTTTGGCGCATATGTACCGTTCTCTAGGCCAGACGAATGTGTCATTTGTATAAGCAGAAGACAACATTAACCTTGTCTTTTTTTTCCTTTTTTTTTGCTTTGAGTTGATTTTCACACAGAAAGAGTAAATCTTTTGTCCTCTGCACCTCAACGGTGTGGAGAGAGAAAGAGAGGGAGAGAGAGCATGTGACAGCTTCCTCTGGGAGATGTGCCGCTTTTCTGTGCTGCTTCAATTAGGGGATTACAAGGGAGCGCCGTGCGGAACAGACTATACATGCAGTTGGTATAAGACGTAAGACTAAGTCAGGTGTTGTTGCATCAAACTTGTCACCCTGCCTGCTACAGTTAGGCCTGAGCTGAGCAGCCTCAACATATTCTCACAGCTGCTGTGGTGTCAAAGATGCCGTCTATGCAAGGACTCCCTGGTAAACACTGCGACTACACAGCGACCTTTTGGGGAATCTCTGTTTGTCTGTTGTCTTTTTCGTTCTCATCCAAGCTGACCATGCCTATGGCGTGGTGAGTGTTTCCATGAAGGCCTGTAATTGTGTCTCTTTTTTTTCCCTCTGAGCTTCCTCAGTGTTTCCTGAGTGCTCTGACTGATGTTACAGAGAGAGCCTTTCTGGATGGATACTTTTAGGGACTGTGCACTGAGGGAGGACTGGTCCTTGTCTCCATTTAAAATTTCATGAGGCTTTTACTTCCAAAAAAGCCGTCTTGGCCCACGCTAGACGCGGAGAGGAGTCCGAGCGGCCCCTTCCAAACAGGGTGCTAAAAGCACAGGGTGCCCCTCCGAGCCTCCGATGAGAAGAGGTGTGTTCTGATAGACCAAGGGAAATTCCTGAGCATCCTTATTTGGTCGCTGTGTGTGTATGTGTGTGTGTGTGTGTATGTGTATGTGTGTGTGTGCGTGTGTGTGTGTGTGTGTGTGTGTGTGTGTGTGTGAGTATGAGTATGTGTGTCTGTGTGGTATCTTAAATCAGAGGGGATTAACCCAGGCTCTGATGTGTTGCCTTTAGATGCAGGATGATGGTAAGAAAAACATAAATGCGTATTCAAAGTAACAGAAAGCCTTATGACAAGAGAAATTCCATTGTTAAGATTCAAAATGCATGCTCTGTGGGTGTGTGTATGTATGTGTGTGTGTGTGTGTGTGTGTGTGTGTGTGTGTGTGTGCATGCGTGCGTGTGTTTGTGTGTTTTATAGAGAGAGAGAGGAGTATGAGTAATGTGTGACAATTGAACTATTTAAGCTGTTGAAACGTTACATAGCAACCCCTTGAAAACAATCTCCTTTCTGAAAATGTTCCTTTTGCTGGGAGGAATATTTTATGGATGACATCAAAATATTATTTGGTTTGCACTAAAGCATGGATAAAGACAGCCACCTTCTGTGTCTTACCTACAACAGACATGTATGCTTTCCTTACATGGCTTTACAAAGCAAGCTTTTATTCTCTGTGAAGTGAAGCAAGTGATGTGCTTTACTCATAGGTAATGGCGGAGTATTAAGAAGTCCCTGATATCCATTATGATATAGATTATGATGCTTTCATCCTAAAAAGCAAAATGTAAAAAAAAAAAAAACATTCCATACATTTTATGCTAGTGCCCCCTGCTGGTGATATTCAGGATTGCATATTGAATAAATGGCATTAGTCTATTTTTACAGCAGAAATGACAACAAAATACTGCCCAATTAATTTTCACTGATGGAAAATATATTGTAGCCTACATATAATTTACATACAATAAATTGTTCTGTATGTTTTTTTTTTCTCCACCTTGTCAGGTGCACCTCTTAAAGGCAATTATGAATTGTGAATTTTCTTTGGAGGCTTTTTTTATTCTAATCATTTATGTTGTTTCATCTCTAAGTAAGGTACTATTCTTTGCAAAGATTTAATTAGACCTTCAAAGAGATCACAGCCAAACAGGAGATTCACAGATGTGGAGCTCACTACAAGAGGGACTTCATTTTCAGTTCTTTATCTGCACATTGGGTTTTGAAGTGGTAAATTAAGGGAACAAACACAGATTTCCTCTGTACGCTCTTAAGGTGAGATTGATCAGGCTACTGAATAAGTTCCATTTCTTTTGTTGGCTTCTGAAGAGTATCATGGAGGACATGCAGATCCTGTTTTTTTTCTTTCTTCTTATTCAGAAAAGCTTAGATAATTAGTAAGGTTCCTCCAATCCTTTAGCACCCACGGTGAAAACAACAGTAAAAATGTCTTGCAAGTGATCTCTTAAACCCTTAAACAATGACGAAAACACATGAGATGATAGCAAGTTCAAATGTTTATTTATAATACAAGAATAGTTTGTGCAAGAGTTTTAACATGGAACGTGGACCTGTACATTATCAACAACGTTTTATAAATGCAATGCTATGGCAAACCTGCAGAGCACAACATTGAGCTACACAGTTTGGCCATGATTGTGTCAAAAAATGGATATATTTCAGCAAGATATATAAAGTTTGTATTTTTTAAGCACAAAAGTTCAGGCTGTATACATTTATTGGTTTTTATAAGGTTATATGTATATAAAGTGCAAAAAAACAAAAACACTTACAGTGATGGCATGGCCCTGAAGTGCTGTGTGAGAGTGTGTGTGTGCGTCCACCCCATGTACATAATAACACATAGTCACATGGCAGAGTGGTTAGTCACACACAAGTATATGGCCTATGCTGAGCAGGAATCCCTCTCTAATACAAGAACCTGCCAGCCCGTCAGAGAATACAAAGTTTAACGGGTTACCAAGTCAATGTGCAAGATATTGAGTTATACCAATATAATTAATATGAACAGCTGCAACAAAAGCTATCTAAAATTTCCCCTTTTTACATTTAAAAATAGACATTTGTCTGAATTCTGCTCCTTCAGCATCTATAGTAGCACCACAGGATCTCAGGTTTCAAGCCTAAAAGTATGAAATTTCCTGAAAAAAGTACTGAGCGATTTCTTACTTTGGAAGAATAAGGCATTTCTGTCACTGAAAACATAAGAAAATATATAAGCACTGTTAGTTACTAGATTACATGTTTTTTAATAATGTTTGCATTTGATTTTCTCATTTTTATAACATTTTATCGGCATAATATCTGGATTAAGTTGTTTTTGTTTAAAAACAAAGCAGGTGTATTCAGCATCACAGTTAAGTCTCGTCGATCGTACAGGAGAGGGGGGGATCGGTTTATTGTTGTCCAGTTCACGTTTCCATGGTGATCTCCTGCATATGGGCGTCTAATTCTGCTGGGATCCCTGTAGAATGGAAACATGAGACGAGCCATGGGAGGGAGTGCACACAAAAGCACATAGAGACACAGAGAAATCTCCTGCATTCCTCCATTAGACAGCAGCAACAAAACTAATTACAACACAGATAAGGGGTTTGTTTCCTAAAAGCATTAGCATTATTGTGCAATAACAAAGTCTAAGGCAACATGTTCAAAATTGTAGTCTCTTTGTCATTTATCAGTGGTTGTCAAAGACCATTTCCTGGAAAGATTCTGCTCGCTGACATCTAGTGGTTCTAGAAAGGATTTCAGTTTGTAATAGTGCTCATTTTAGGGTATTAACTTCACGACTCAAAAGCACTACAGTACTGTTTATCTTCACACCCATATGGGGGAGGTTCTTACCGAGTTGGTTCTCTTGCGCTTCCAGCAGTCGGGATTGAGGCGTTTCTGCTCTTCCGCTAGAGCCTTGGCCTCCATGGTGTACATCCTCCTCTCCTCGTTCTTCATCTTCTTCCATTTGTCCCCAAGGATCACACTAATGGCTCTGTGGGCCAAAGGGCAAAGGTCATCAGTCAGAGGTGTGGGTGAACAAAATGTGTTTCCTCTGCAGTGCACTCTGTTAATCTGTCCCTAAAGGTCAACGCTGCTGCGGTGTGGTGCCTTAAGCTTGTGCTGCTCATATACACACACACACACACACACACACACAAACATTTTATCTTTCATTTTAATTATACATTTTTTAAATTATCACCATGAGGACAAGGTTAGAGCTTTTAACATCTAACATAACAGCCAAGCATTTCTCCATTGTAGATTGTTACTGAAACTTAAGCTGTTTGTGAAACTGTAACCGGAGACTGTAAGTTTGTGCCTGCCCTGCACCACTTAACTAACATTCATATCAGCCTACTGGGCAGGTCAAGATCCATCTACATGACTGATCAACAGGCATCACAGCTTCTGCCAGCTAAAAGAATGTGTTGTGTTAATTAACATGCTCTCTGCATACATTACATATCCAGAAAAAAAAATGTTTTTGTTCTAAGACTATAAATCCCTCTAAAATACTCTCAATTTCACCATTGTATGTTTATGCTTTACAGTGCTGAAAGCAGGACAGTGCGATATAAAAAAAAAGGCGTATTACCAACGAGTACCCAAAATATAAACCATACATGTAAATAGGGATTGAGTATTGTCTGCAGAGATTAATGGTCTGTGTTATGAAACCATGGTGTCTCTGTTAAAAAGCCCAGCTACTTAAGCTCCCAGTTTCTGTTTACTGTAGAGCCTCAGGGGTCTTTGACCAGAGCTGCTGTCTTAAGCTGAGCAAGCTAATGGCCCTGCGGCATTCCTCACATACAGCACATGAGCCTTCATAATCAACATGTCACTCTGGGTCTCCCTGTGTGGACAAGCAGAGTAGATGTGCAAAGACACACACACACACACACACACACACACACACACACACACACACACACGCACACAGTCACACACGCGTAAAAAAAAGAAATAACTTCTCAGTTGCATATCTGTGGGATTATAGGACAAAACTATGTGTTGCTTGTTTGCTATGGGCCATCTGAGCTGCCTCTCCAAACATCCACACCATGATTCCTGGAAAGTGTCTCATGTGACTGTCAATCACCAGCTGCCTTACAGCTACTTCCCCTCAGGGGTGGTGTGAACTTTCTAATGTCTCTCAAGTGAGAGCAGTGAACCCACACACACACTACACCTGTTGACAAAGCATGAATGCCCCCTCCCCAAACATGCCTTCCAAATAGCCGTGGAGCCAGACTATGCTATGCCATTGACACGTAATGTCTTTTGTTTGTTTCCATATGGCGGCTAATGCCTGCTAGCAGGTGCAGAATCAGTAACAGGGTCCCTGAGTAATCACTTGTTTTCATTTTGGACCAATCGCACGAAGGGTGTTAAGTGTTGATTATGAAATGAGCTGTTTAGGTCTGATGTTCAACTGTACTGGGCTCTGAGGATTATGAGAGACTTGCTAATCGAGCTAGTGCTAGTCACTTGGGTTTCGAACTTAAAGCTTCATCCGCTGCTGCCTTGGGGCCACTGACACCCGTCCATAAATTTCACGTCTTTGAGGTTTAGCGCTCAACACTGCCTCTCTGAACTTCTCAGTGGTTAAAGGTCACGGCTGTGAAATTTCAGGAAGGTAGCTACATGTTTTGCTGGCTACAGGTCTCTGCTAGTGTGGCTTTTAATTTTTTTTTTTTCCCGTTACATTTTCTTGTACAAAACTACAGAATTTTGTTTTTATTAGCTTTACCTGCGAAGTGGGCAGGGCAGGAGATGATTTATGACTTTGTAAGGAAATCATGAATAGAACAGCTTTGAAAAGTAATCTTAGAACTGCTCCATTTTCCTGTGATTGGCCTAATATTCAAACAATATACTGCACCACTATAATGTAATATTCTCTAACACACTCACACAAATACATGATCAAAACTAGTTCGATCTATGATGAGCAACACTTATTTTAGTGGCCTATGCAGAAGGCTCAATCCATCGGGCAATGTTTTCAGTTGTTGCATAGCAACAAACCAGGACAGGTTCATTTTGAAGTCAGTGAACTAGTTTTCAAACAAACAGAACTCACTATGCAATGGCAATACTTACCTCAGTACTGGAAACTAATATTAGACTTGTCCCAAACACTGTTGGCAGTACTGTAAATGCCTTTGGCTTTAATGAGTCATTTTACACACTTTTCATATTAGCATTTGCCACCACAGCTTGTATGGCTTTGTCTAGCCACAGCTTTAGCCATTCGTGTCCATTCGATACCAAACGCTTCTTTTGCTTGTCCATGTGCTCAGCCCCCCTCCTCCATATTGCTACTGTTTGGAGGACTCCTAAAATGCTCCATTGATTGAGTTCATAAAAGCAGCTTCAAACTGTAATCTCTGAAAAAAAATTGAGCTGGGAGCAATAAGTCAAATGAAGCCAGGCTAACTGTTCACTTGGGTGTATTGCACACTTTGTGTACATTACGATATAATTGCATATGGTTGGGAAAATATGAAAAGTGTGGAAAGTGGTATGACCAGTGGCATCCCTCGTTAAAACGACTGTGCATGAGCATGTAGGCTAATCATACCTATTGGGAATAGAGTTCCCCTCATGCTGGCATCCTCTCCTTCCTCCTGCCAACTGAAACTCAAACATCATGCATGTGAGGTGCTCAACTTGCCTGTTGTCCTTGCCAGGATACATCTGGGTGTACTCCACACGATACTTCTTGGCGAACAGCATGAAGGCGTTCATTGGCCGCTTGCATTTGGTGGGCGTGGTGTTGCTGCTTGTTCCTGAGTTGTGGCCACGATTAGATTTGCTGTTAGGGGAGTGTGAGGAGCTGGAGGACTCCTGGTCACGTCCCAATTTGTCACAGTCTGGGCTGACAGCGCCCCCACTTGACTGGGAGGCCCGGCGCTGACGAGCCATGCTACTCAGGACGTACACAGCTGACGAGTCCAGAGGGGTGAAGTCATAACTGTTGTGACACACACACACACACACACAAACATACAGTCAGTCATCCTCAGTATGCCCCATAGTTGTTATATACCATAAATTCAGACTGTTGGAACTCATAGTCCTGTGGGTTAGAATCTTGCCTAAATGGATTATTGCATCAGACTGTAAAAATGCTAAAAGGAAACTTCTATCACTGTAAACTTCATTATGTTGATTTCTTCCTCTATCTCTTACACACACACTGATACACAGAAGTACACAAACACACTCGTTGTCATGTCCAGCATGTACCTTCTGAATGTGTCAAAAACAACAGAGTCATCGCAGTTGATGGCATCTCTGTGCCCTGGAGGTAGACACAGGTCTCCCACCTGCATCTCATAGCAGGGGATCCCATACTGCACCACAGTAAGGCTCGGATAGAAGGAGGACCACCCTGTAGGACAGTAAGCAGTAGCCATTACTCATGATCAATGCTGCTTATATAGCCTTCCAATGTTCTGTTTTGTTTTCTGTTTGGTATGTCTTAAATTGGAAAAAGTTAATGGTCAATAGTCAATAGTCAATAGTCAACTGATAAGATAGATAATTGTAAAAAAAAAAAAAAGGCTGCTTCTTTGATGCATTCTGCACACTAGCATTAGCCTGGCTTTCGCGACAAAAGCTTATACAGTACTAGCTTAGTCTGGCCAATCTCACGTACTAACCAACTTCTGAGAGGCAGAAGTAAATGTAAACTTCTTCACCCTGGAGTGAAAGCTCGCTTCTCAATAGTGCCTGAAATTCTGGGACAGAAAATACAGTAAATATGCTGCTTGGCCATACTGACTAGAACGCAAAATTTTGTGCAGCGTCACAGGAAGTATGGGCGAGCCCTGGCTACACTAGCATGGCAGTGAAACACTAGACATTTATTTCATAGTCATTCATATTGGATCAAACTATTTCAGCTGTGCTTCTTCACAGACACACGGGGCACATACCTTTGTTCTTCACAAAGAAAGGGTGGTCTAATCTGCACTCAGTGGTTAAAAGGCCATGTTCTGGTGAGCCGGGATCGAAGGTCAGTTTGAGTACAGATTGGCCATAGGACACAATCTCCTCAAACGCCACCAACTTCAGACCCTCTGAACCATAGCCCTGCAAAAACAACAACGACGACAACAACAACACATAGCACATGTATGAGGGGGAAGGTTTTGCTCACAAGCAAAACAAATAAATGAAATCCATTAGGCTCTATCTTCTTACAGGGTTTGACTTTTCGTTGGCACGTTCCTCTAATGGCTTGTCATGCACAATAATACATCAATGAATCATGCTTGAAACTAATTTTAGCCAACAATGCAAGGCACCTTTTTTTCATGCAAGCCTCTGGAGACATGCAATCTCAGACAATGACTATTACTACAAGCACAAGGCCACTTCAGCTCCTGCTCTTTACCTTTGGAGAGATGGATGACATTCCTCCTTCGTCGTCTGAGTCGTCATCTGAATTGCTAAGGTCTTCCACATCCTGCCACTCGACACTGGAGCCCTTGTGGAAGCGCACACGAGTTCCTGAAAAGGTTCAATCCATGCGTTATTACCAGCAATGTATTAGATACATGCAATACATTAGATTCACAATGGTCTCTCCACTGACAGCAATCCTAGTCTAGAGAGTTTCACAGCAGGCGACAGTTGTCTGCACTAAGGCTGTGTATTGAATGAAAGCATTTTCAATATATCTCAAAATTAAGTCCAAACACTACAAGAAACAAATCAAATAAACAAATAAAAACATATAATTTATAACTATTTAATATTGTTTCTTAAGCATTTCTGTACAATTGCTACATTACTTTAAGAGTAGCACTGCAGTTATTAAAACAATTTACTGACTTTACTGAAATGCATAAGGTAAAGAATTTTTTTATGTAAATGTCAGCCCTCTCCAGACAATTGCGCAATTCATGTTTTGAATTTCACTCAGTCGCAGTATTACAGTTTGAACTATAGGGGGAGCTATTTCCATTCATATATCATTTCATAAAATGGCTGATGTTCATTCAAACACACCCAGTGAGCTGATTAGGAGGCACAAATAACAGATCAGCACATTTCCTATGTTCTGTGGTCTGATATGACCTGCTTTGATTACCACACACTTTTTTATCTTTGAGGCGCTTGCAAGTATGCTTAACCTTTAAACTTTTACAACATGTTAGTCGAGGGGATCGATGCAGCTAATTGGTACTAGCAGAGAGGTACTATGTTTTGCCCGAATGAGGACTCTTTTTTCATTTAAACTGAACCATTCATACAAGTCAGTAAATTACATCATTTTGTCAGTGCTCTATTTCAGCAACAGTAAGGTTATATTCAATTGTATCAATGTACATCTCTGAATAATAAGGTTACTACAAAATGTCTTGTGTCTTGTAAATGTGTTTCTTTATTCTGTCCCCAGGTATATGTCTGAGATGCTGATCTCTTGTGCCATTCAGTACCTTTTAGGAAGCAATGCCAGACTGTGGAGGGCCAAGAGTGGGACCATCCCATGTCATCATCGTCTGATAGCGAGGACATGCAGACGCTACCAGACTCTGACTCGCTGCTAGCCTGGGGGGTGGCATTCAAAGGGACATAAATGTCACATTTAGCAGTACAACGCGTGGATGTGGGGATGTTTTGTGAGTGGGTAAAGGGCTGTACCCTGACACGCCGGCGCTCTCGCATGTGACTCCGGGCGGGACTGGGGGCACTGCTGGAGGCCTGGGGAGGCCGGGCGTAGGAATGTAAACTGTTACTGGTGGCAAAGATGTGCACGGGGGAGGATCTGAAAAAGGGCAAAAAAACTAATTGAAATGAGTCTGAATGTTTGATATACCCATTTTGATTCAGCAACTGTGACATGACTATATCTATGTGAAACAAATAACCAAATGGGCTACTAAATACCACTAAACACCATGCTTTATTAACCTATGTAATAACAACTTTATGAATGTTTCTATGACCTGTTGTGGGGGGCGTTCTGCAGCAGGGGACTCTGTGGGCTGGTGGCAATGTTGGCCAGCTCTGCCAGCCAGTTGGTGTTTGTGTGAGGGGAGGAGGCAACATCCACCCCTGAGCCCCAAGCCTCCCCAGGGCCTTCCTGGTGTGACACGCCTGCCTCGACCTGGAATACGCCTGGAGAGGCCTGATCCTCCTGGACCTCCTGCAGCTCTGGGAGGTCATCTGTACAGTAATTACAGAAATGCCTCTTGAGAAGGTTCATATTCATAACATTCAGTTACCCTCTATTAATTCTCTGTATCTTAAACAACCAATGACATAATATGTTGTTTTATTTTATAATTTATTAATATAATATAATTTTTTAAATTAATATTATTCTCCCTGGATAGCTGTGTAAAATAGGCAGGAAAAGTTTATATACCGTATTCCATATGACTCTCAGTGGAAGGGCATCCTGGAGAAGAAGGCAGATCCTCGTTACACTTGAGCATATCGAAGGCCTCATCCATACCTGCAGTCTCCACTTGCGATTCCACAACTCTCTCGGGCACCGGCTGAGTTTTCACTTCCCACACCATATTACGCCATGTCAGTTCGCCTGGCTGATGAAAAATGAGTGCAAACAAACTAAATATTATCACTTTATTGAATTATAAACATTATAATAATTTATATTAGTTAAGTGCATCAATTGACATGCCTATTGCATTATGTGGTTCTGCCATCAACAACGACTGGAGACCAGGAAAAAATGGCACTGCACAAAGCGTATAAAAATATCCGTGTTGTTTATTGATATGATGCTTTGACATGGTCGACAAATGTTTCTGCGCAATGACTTAAATGAAACGAATGAAAGTGGCCTTGAAGATAATTTTGTTTAGGTAAAAAATCGGCCAAACTCTGTGAATAAAGTTCTTTGTTTGCGTACTTTCTGTCTTCGTTTCGAAAAGAACTGTCATGTGACCTCTTGCATGCAAGGCTTGTTTATAAACTTTAAGAACTTCGCGCATGCGCTTCCCTACTCATTCATTCATAACTGCGTAACAAGACGAGATCAATAACAAGAGACGGATTAAACTGAACATTCCAGTGAAATGAATTAACCTGACTTACTTCGCAATATCTTTTTTTGCTACACAATCTTTGAACATTTCACATTTTGCACTTCGGTCCCATTTTGTACAGCAAAAAAACGGAATTGATTCTGGGCAGGTCGAATCCTGTCGAATGAAAACATTCACATCTGTCAATCGAGATACAATGGAAAAACAGATAATAACGAGTACAACATCCACTATTCCCGTTTGGCATTAAGAAATGACTGGGTCGATGGTAACATTCATTCATACATTGCTAGTTTTCATAGCGCAAAGGGCGATTAAATAATTATATATAGCAGCCCAATCTACGTAGACGCAGTCCAATCGTAATTTCAGCGACGTTGTCAAGTATTGTGTTCGCAAAATACGACTGACAGTGACCAATCCAAACCATAGGTAATATTAAACCGAGTCTAAAAAACATTATTGCTCCCCGGACAGGCGACTGACAAAAAGGAACACTGAAATGTAGGGGCGAGCTTCTAACTTGTAAACAAAAGAATGTCAACAAGTTGAGACATGAGCAACCTATAGCCCCTTCGTTTTAAGTCCTGAAATGAATGAAACAAAATGTCGACAGACATTTTAATGCACAAGGAAACGTATGGACGTATTTTTGAGATTGCAGGTCGATTAACTAGCTGTCCAACGTATTCGCTAGCAACTAACTAGCTACAACCAAAACAACAAACGTCACAATGAAAAAAATCGATCTTAAACAACTTGTCATTTGCCATCGACCGAAAAAAGGACATTCATTTCGAGCAACGTATTTGTCACAACCTATAACTTAAATTCAGATTTCTCATTTCGGTTTGGATTGTCATTCTTTTGTTTCAAAGAGATCTATTGCTAACTTTCTTACTTACCAAACCTGTCGCCATTACCGAGTATCTCTGGCATTCGCTGAAGGGGTGGGACTGATTACTTTTAGAAACACTACACCATTGGAGGACGTTGCCGTCAATGAAAAGGCTGCGATGGCAATTGGTCTATTCTTGATACATAACATAAGACATGCTGAGGTTTGTTATTGAAACAGTCATTGGTTGACAGTGTACGCCCGTTACATTCATTGAGACCATTATTGGGTGATGCCTCTGCAGGCTTTTCCTTTGTTAGATCAACCATAGTATACTTAAGGTATTCATAATACATTTCTGTGGATAGTAGCTGAGTATTTATAAAACCAGACTATGATAGTTGTGATTGTAGTTTGCAGTGTTTTGTGAGGAAAGGGGGCAATGCCACAACAGTAGGATGCCAACACTAATGGTCAGTAAATTTTCCCTGGCATGTCTGATAGTGCTGGATGGATGGGCCTTAAAAAAATAACTTCAAATATGCTCTTTAAGTTGTTTTGATTATCCACAGTTTAAGATGTTAAGAAAGAGGGATGAGGGATGATCATTGGCTAGTCCAAGAAAGATGTTTCATACAACTGTAGGATACCTAACTAAACTTATCTCAGGCGAGATCACTGCAATGCATCAAAGTGAGAGAGGCAGGGGCCTTTCAATAGAAAACAAGTTTATTTTCATGGAAAGTTAAATGTAACTGACAACATATTACACTCTGGCATTATTAAGAGACCTCTGTAGACCTTTGAGCTTCATTACATTAACTTAAACAGCACTGCCAACACAAACCTACAGCAGTTCCATTGTAATAACAGGGTTTCTGACAGAAAATTGTGGTTCGAAACAAGTAAATCATTAAAAAAAAAAAAAAAAAAAAAAGTCAGTTAAGTTCTAGGTTTTGATTCAGTGGCAGATTAACAGGCTAAGTTCTAAGGTGACATGACTGTACATAAATATAATGAAACAGTTGATCTGTGGGAGTTGCTCTTTTCTGAGACAGCATGTATCCAAGCAACCAGTGAAGGTGTTGTGGTATTTATGCAGAGGTAGACGATAATAAATAACCTTAGCAATGTCCTTGAATGAAATGGCTACAACTACAACGGCATTTTAAAGACTGGCCACAGAAACATCATAATTTAATACACTGAAGACGATGGGCAGCAGTACTGGTTGAAAGCACAGTAGAAATTAAACCTAACAACACTACAGTATTGCAAGTAAGAAGCAAGGTAATAATACCTCCAAGGCAAAAGGGACATACTTCATCTTTATGGACAGATATGTTCATTATTACATGAGACTGGGTTAAGCTATAACAGCTTGTCATATGGATCTCATGTTTGCCTGCAGAGTACTAACAAACACTGAGAGCTGTGTTTAACATATCGAATGTTTCGAGTCCCGTGGTAATGAATGTGTGGCAATAAGGAGGTGTGCAAATCATAAAAAAGCCTAACAAGGTCAGGTGATGACAACACTACGCTATGCCCTTATATTTAAAATGTAATATGAAATATTTTCACATTGTTAAATCAAACTATCAACAATAACAACTCTATACTGGTGGTCTATGCTAAATTGGCAACAGTGAGCCAAACATGGCATTTTAAAAATGAACATTGACTAAAAATAATGTGCAATCACAACAAGTACCTGTTTATGAGGCTAGCATCAAAGTGCAATAAAAAATGTGTTCACTTATATCTCCCAACACTGTTTTTACAGTTTTTGTTAGCTTTTTGAGTGCTGTCGCCATCAAATGTCTTCCATGTTACATAGTAATTATGAAACTATTTCGCAGTATTTTGTTCAGATATGCTGGAATTCATAAGTGGCATTTCAAAGTACAATGGGCTCAAAAGGTGAAAAAAAAAAAAGTAAAAATTGACTTAACTGCATTTGAGGTGCTTGAGATTCAAAAAACACTAAGCACAATGTAAATGCACTGCAGGTAACGCAATTCTTCTCCAAATTAATATCTCATCCATAAACAGGAAAAACACATTTTCATACTTGGATGTTCTATAAAAACAAAAGCCATCCAGCCTTTGAAGATTCATATCTTTGTAAAGACAAACTGTTGCAATGAAGTTTCATCCCCAGTGCAAAAAGCTTGGCAGGCAAATGTTGAAGCATGATATCACATAAAACAACAAGCGTTTCACAGAGTTCACAACCTTTGGCACATGAGTTTGGAGCAGAAGGAAAAAAATATATAGATTATGGGAATGAGTAACACCTACGGTTCTGAAATACAGAACTGCCCTTATATTAACAAGTGTCGTCAGTTAACAGTAACATAGTCGTGTCAATGTGATGTTTCATGAAAAGAACGTAGTGTGAACTGTGAGGTGACTAAACAAGAGCATTACATTGTCATACAAGCATGGTGGTTATGCTCCGAATGTCAAAATGAACACTGCCTTGTGAAAAAAATCCTCTGTTTTCTGGAAGTACACATACATTTGGAGCTTATCACTTTGAAATCGCTATCTTGGATGTACACTGTTTCACATTGTGTGAATGCAAAACAATATTTGCAAGAGTAAGAGCAATTACAAGACACCTGGCACCCATATTATGGCCAAACCCTTCAACCATCCGTGATCATCGGCCTCTCCATCATGGTTGACCTCTTTTTCGACTCATGCATTTTGTTCCTCTATATCTGTGTTACTTCCGAACAGGGTTACCAGTTGCTCCTCGTAGTTTGCGATATTTCTCTTCATGATATCCATACAGGGGCCAAGCAATCTCTCAAAAGCCTTGACATCCATCACTACAAAAGGCAATAAAAAAAGAGTGTGAGCATTTAGGGGTTTTTAGAATCCTTGGACCTGCATTTAGACTTCTTTCCTTCAGGAATGAAGGGCAAATATTACGCAAGCAACATTTCATGCAAGCAACTTTATCTTTCCCAAAGGCTATAACTCTCTGGCAAGTGAGGGGATGAAAGCAGAAGAAAGTCACATGCACTGTACCTAAGCATTTCACATTCTCCATGGCGTACGCAGAAGCTGCCCGTGGCTTGTTTGTGACCAGAGCTAATTCTCCAAAGTACTGCCCCCTTGAGCAAGTGGCAATGTCCACTTCTTCCTCTTCAGTATCTTTTTTTGTCTGGGGAGAGGGGATGAAAAAGTAGCCACAGACCAATACAACCAGTTTAAAATCTGTACGGACTAAAAAATGAGCGAGTGAACAATGCCCACACACTGACCCATACTGTATATTCAGACATCTTTAAAACATCCTTATCTGGGCCTGAGTGACCACCGGATCTGACTACTCCATACAAGACTATGTGCAAGCCATCTTCTACTGTCACTTGTTTATGCGTGTGTGTGTGTGTGTGTCTGCCTGCAGAGCCTTCAATCCTCAACACTGCGTCAGTGACTTGACTGTAATGTTTCAGAGTAACCTTAGTGAAAGAGACAAAATCGAAACGGACGATCTGCACAAGAAACATCAGCATATTTCTAATACTGTATCACTAGAACCAATGTGCTGACAAAAGTAGGGCAGTGTGTTACCTGGGGTTAAACTCCTGGCAAAATAAAATCATTTGCAGTGTGATGCTGACAAAAGAGAGCCGAATATTTGGTTTGAGATGAACTGACGTAGTTTGACAGATACAGTACTTGCTAATAGGGGATAATAGTAATAATTACACACTGGTTAAGATCCTACTTCTTGTGATGATTTACTAGAATTTAGTAGATGTGGAATGGAAGAAATTTATTTTGAGATATTTAATAATTATTTTAATTTTTATTTATTATTTTAAGTTTTATTTATTATTATATACAGTTAAAGACTTGGGTCAGGGTTAGGGTTACAGACTTACCCTACTGCGTGTCATTGTGATTCTGACGCGACCAGACTCCACAATGTAGAAACTATCAGCCATATCACCCTGTAAAATAAATCATCAGTTTGCAGTCCTCAATACATCATGAGACACACATGTACTACTTGCAACGCTGACTAACTGCAATCAGATGAGCAAGAAAAAAGCTAGAAACAAAAAAATCTGGGGATATCCATAATGTTCATGAAGTAAAAACTCCACAGATGGAGCAAACAAGTTCAATGCTAAAATCATCTTCTATCCATCGTACCTGACCGATGATCCGCTCTCCACTGCAGTAGGATTTAGAGGACAGGACATCCACCACCTTCATTCTCTCTGAAAGCTGCCACAGACACCAGTATCAGTTGTGGCATTCATACTATGGTATAAGACATACATTACACACAAAGGCTCGGGAGGGCGAGTGGGTTATACTGCAGGTGTAGCCATTTCGATCTTCTAAAATAAGCTGAAAAGGCAAACACTGCTACTTTCATGGACAAACCTTTTTATTACTGAAAAACGGATGTTTTCGGTCAGTCAGATCTTCAAAGGTTTCTCTATGAAAGTAGTGTTGCACTTTTTCAACTTCTTTTAAAAGTTACACAAAACATTATGTAAAAGACCATCAGTTATACCTCCAGAGATGTAAGCAATGGGAGAGTCTCAATGAAAGCTTCATATAGTTTCCTCTTCTTGGCATTGTTCTTCACAATGATCCTTCTGAATGTTAATCGGTCCTGGGAAAAACATGAATATAATCAGAGTCTGTATGGTAGTCTTCCAGCAGAGGGGGCTGTATTATAAAAGACTAAAGAAGTACTGTACACCACACTGAATATCAAAGAGGCTAATCAGAAATCAGAGAATACAGTCTGAATCCTATTACTTTCAGAAATGCCTGACACTACAGCACATCAATTTGTTCACCACGCTCTATTAAAGGAACAATGACCGCAGGATACCATATAAATAACATATATGCTTTTAGAAAACTACATATATGTTACATTGCATTTCGATAAGCTACTAGACATCGAGCATGAAATGAACTGCATTCATTTTTCGAGTGGGACCTCATCACTGTGTTATGTTACCGTGACACTGTGAGTCATGTTCACTAAATTGTATGGACATGTAAGGACAACGCAGCCAGCAGGGCCGGCGACCTCACCATGCACCACAAAGCCCCAAGTGACGTGGCGATGATGGTGGCTGCCCTTGGGGTGTTGTACATCAGCGCCAGCTCCCCAAAACTTCCACGGTTGTCATAGGAGCCCACTGTCCTCTCGGTGCCATCTGCTCGCACGACGATGTCAAACGTCCCTCTGAGATGGGACGAAAGACAGCAGGGAAAACAAATGAGTGAATTAAAAACACTATGGAAAAGGGTATATCCGGCACTAATCTCGGATAGTACATGCTCGTTGAAGTATGCATACATGTACTGTACAGTACAAGTATGCAGGCATATTAAGTAGTATGCAGACTCGCATACACTCCCGCATGTAGTGTCCCTGCATATATACTCATATTTACATCCAGGCACATGTACTATGTCTGCATACTCCTGTTTATGCCTTTTTTCAGGCAATGAAATCTTTTGTCATCTCTTTACATTTAAGTTTGTTTACAAATAGTGCAAATATCACCGGCAATAACATGTTACATTGGGTTAGTTTTGTATTGGTGTTACACAATGTCAACAAAGAAAGGCATCTACCTTTCGATGACATAAAAGTTATCCCCGTCGTCATCTTGATCGATGATGTGTTCCCCCGTTTCCACTATTTTCTCAAACATGGCGTCCAGCACTTGGGACATCTGCTCCTGTATGCGTGAGACAAGATCCAGGCATCAGCAGTGAGACAACTGTTTATCTGTTTTCTCCCCACGGGGGGAGACCATACAAGCAAAGCAGTGGCACAGCAACATTGCCATCAAACAAACAATGCACTCGGGAGCGCAGGGACGGCTTCATGGGCGAACCCAAAATATGCAAAACCCCATGGTTAATTAAGCACGATGTCTAGCGTGAATGCAAAATATTCCAAAGGTTGCACAGGTCACTGAGCCCTGGTCATTAGCTGGCCTCTCCTCCCCCCACACCCCCCACTCCACCCCCCACCCCCACCCATCCCTCCATCCCCCCACCCCTGTTTCCCTTAAATGGCCTTTCATCATGTCTGACTGTGTAAATAAATATGCATCGGGGCCCGGGAGAGTCCTCCAGCCACTAGCTGTGTTTGGGGAGAACACTGGGTCACACGACACACCACGGACTGTCGGCTCTCTCACCGGGTCGAGGTTTTTGAATAGCAGGATGTCTTTGCATGCCTCCTGCAGCCTCTGCCTCTGTTCGTCTGTTTTGGGGTGCGTGATCTGGAAACGACACAAAGCATTGATTACAATATTATCATAAATGCAGATGCAAATCCCACGGTGTGTTACTGTAAGGATCTGAACTGCTACAGTGTGTTCTTTGATATCTGCACATAATAGTGGCTACTAAAAAAGGGAGCTCACCCTCGGTTCCTTGTCCTCATCATCCTCATCTGGGTTGAAGGCCTCCGCACACACTGCAGGACAGAAAATACAGGCTGTTGACTGGAATGTACTGGCACAGAAACTACAAAGCTTGTTTATTCAAACTAACACTTCTGATCAGGTGTAACTACACTGTGCATTGCATTGCTACAGCACTCTACCAGAGCTAAAATAGGCTAATTCATATTTCCATTCAGAAAAAACATCCTCCTGCCATGGACCAGCCATTAGCCACCGTATTCATAATACATTGGCCCCATGCTGCAGTCCCTACTTTAAATGCTGGCCTCATCTGACCCCTCACTGACCCCTCACAGAAAGAAATGAGCTGCACGTTGGATCATCTACTAACTGCAATCATATGCTAGACAAAACATCAACAACAAGGATCACCAGGCTCACAAACACATGGGAAATGATGTACTTGTCCTTTCCAGAACTGAGGGGTTCTGTTATTTTGCTGACTCCTGAGTAACCCTTGCAAGCAGAACCCTATCTGAACATTCTTTTTTAATCAAAATTTCTTTGATACCCTTGCACTTCTGCTAGTAAGAGATTGCAAGCATCTTTTTTTAATAATGTACAAAAAGTACCAAGAGAAATAATCATACCTTTGAATACTAGGCTAAATTGTTTTAAACACAAACAAGTTGGACAAAACAGTATACATTTTCACAGTGGCACTGTTTTTTCGCCAGGGTCAGATAAATAAAAGGGACAGTTAATACAGTGTATACTGTACAACTCACAAACCATTTAATCATTGAGTCTGTTTACATGACCACAATAAACTGATAACTGGCAATAATCAGGTAACTGTAATAATATGTTTTTAGTTGTTTACATGCATTCATGCAAAACTGATAACCATGATTCGGTCAATTGCTAACAGAATTCTTCCGATTATGGTGGATACATGGCTCGAAGAAATCAGAATATTGACAAAAACCTACAGTAGGTGTCTTAAACGGATTTCTCATAAACCGATAACGGCAATAAACGGCAATAATGAATATTCTGTTTACATGGGCACTTGAATAATCAGAAAACTTGAAAAACACAATCCTGAACAGTTTTTTGAGAATCATGTAAACGGGCTCATTGATGCGAATGACTTGAATCCAATTTTACAGGATTCATATATTCTAAACATGATCACCTTTTTTTATATTCAGCTTCAATTTATTGTGAAAATGCATGTGTCATAAAACCCTGGCTGTTTGCTATTTGAGCACTGGGATGTATTACTGTGCATGGCAAACTGTGCATGAGGGATGTTCAGTAATAAGGGGGAAAGTACGGTAAGTACTGTACAGAAGTACTGTAGCTTAATCTGAAGAAGTAAACCCTATAGAGAGCCACAGAAGGAAAAGTCATTCACTGGTGGTAACAACAGAAATTAGAATAGTTTTTGAAAAAGAAATCAGTTCTGTTGGAATGGGAAGGGATGTGAAAACAAATAAAAGGTTTAGCTACAGTTTTTCTGCTTACTTTCAATCAAGAAAGACCCTGAAATGTTCTGCAATTCACAGTTATTTTAAAACAATACAACAATAATCATTTAAGAGTAATGCAGGGTCATTGTCCACCCACACACTGACTGTCATCTACAGGCTACGAGGCTGGGTGACAGAGCGACATAAAATACCACTAGCGACATTTGAATATGTCCTCTAAACCTCCCCTTCCCTGACATATTGGCTTTCACTGATCTCAATGACTCCAGAAACATGACAAATGTCGAACTAATTTGATGTCCTGGCATGCATAAGCAATATTTTGCTAGCTATTGATGTGAGGAATGTATTATAAATATGTTATTATACATTCACTATATCAAAAAAGAGAGAAATACAAAAGTAAACAGGGAACAGTACACAGTAAAATGGTGCAAATCAACTAGTACCACCATCAAGCTGTGTTGATATAATGGCTATAATATTCAATGAAACCATATGCATTTTTGTTTTCTCACACAAGGAACACATATGGCTCTACTCATGTACGAAAGCACAGACAAGTGGGCTTCTTTTGGAAATAGTGCAGCAGTCCGTTTGGATAACTGGATGTCTTGCATATTGATGCCGTCTAAATCAGTTAGCGCAATGTTGAATAGCCCTGGAGTTGTCATGGGTGGCTTCTCCTCTCCAGCCATCACTATCCCTTGCTGAGGGTGGCAGCAGAAGCAGCAGCAGCAGCAGCAGTAACACTGTCTGAGGCAACAACTCCCTGTCTGTGCTAAAGATTAGAGGCACCAACTCCAAAAGTATCCTATCCAGTGCTTTGTTTGATGTCATCCCACAGCCACCAGCATGAATGTGCTCCCGGGCTTTGCAAAGGTAAGCGGTTTTGTTGAATATTCAGTGATAGATGAGGATTATGGTGATTCATTTTTTTATGAGCAGAAGGGAGGGCAATCAAAGGAGAGGATGGGAGTCTGGAGACAGTCGGTGCCTAATCTGATTTACAGTTCAAATGAAAAGAGCTTCCTCTTGCCTTCTGAGAGAGGAAAAAAATCAAGACTTCCCACTAATAATGACTTTTACGTGATGTAATTATGGTTTCAAGTCTATTTTTTCGCACAAATCTGTTTATGTTAACAATTCACTGCAGGCTCGAATGAGTATCAACTAACTGAGTACTTGGTTCAGAATATGTGACCCTTGTAAAATGCTGTCTCCTATTAAGCTTACTGACAGTGTACATCCTGTAAATTTCATCCTTGTGTACTTCATACAACATCTGTTGCAGAGAGCTTGTCACTGTTCATTGAATTAGCAAGTAGCAGGTTATATCACATCAGCAAATTGCACAGAACTACCATTAAGAACAAAAACAAGATCATAAGAGCAACATAAATGCTCTCAGCTGTTTCTCAGCTCAGTGTAGGCAGCTTTTGAGCACAATGCTGAAAAGCAATAAGACAGAAGCCTTTTAAGACTTCATTAGTCCTTCAACAAATTATGTTGAGCTCAATATTATCAGAAGTGCATGGCACACACAGTTCAGCTTAGTTCCTGAGGCTTGTAAGGATCATCATGGAGTAAAATTAAAACTGCATCTGTATCATAAATGGTTCTTCAGTAAACCCATGGCACCTCATCAGATGTAAATAAATAAAACATCCCTTCCTGGTATTGTCTCATCAATTATTTAAACATGTTAACTTTTAACTGCCAACACAAGTCTCGTAAGACTTTAGACTACACAATCTTGTTTAGCTTACATCAAATCACATGACAAGTTTCAACTAAATGAATGCAGTCACTCAAGAGCAAACATACTGTATTCTAAAACCCATTAGTCTACACTGTCATCCAACCTTTTGCATCCGACCTTAAAGGAGAAGTTTGGTGTGAATCAATCCTTAGCACTGTTGTTAGAGGTCACTGAATGCTCTTGGTAGCAAAAAGAATTGATGCGACATAGGCCAAATGATAAACCAATAAATATTGTTAGCTGAATGGGGCATAGCGAAATGAAACTGAAAGTAAGACACTATGCCCCATTTACTTAGAGTTAGTCATTATTCGGCCTATGTTGTATCAATTGTTTTCATTCTTTTTCCTATAAACAGCATTCAGTAACCTTGAACAATAGGGCTATGGTTTGATTCACACCAAACTTCTCCTTTAAGTCACCAGGATGCATTCACATCGAATTCTGCTTCTCTCCCACATTATGACGAAAATGCAGATACACTAACTTTTTGCCACAAGTCTTGAGGCAGGCTAATCCATGCCCAAGATCCATTAGATTACAGTGATCTGCTTGTGCTTCTAGTGCATCTAAATATTGTCTCATTTCCAAATTCAGTACAGTGTACTAGTGCTGTACTAGTCCACTGAATTGTATTAGCCTAACTGTTATCTTTTTCATGGTTAGACAATTTATAGTGGGCATTGCCTCATCTGGCATATGTATGTTTGCAATGCCAAACTATGCATCCTCTTTCCAAACCTGACACTTGTGATTAGGCATTACGCTCACACAGGCCACTGCTCAGACCACGCGCCTGCTTTGCCTATGGACGTGTCATCAAGTTCAAGTGTGTTGTAAATAAAGATATTTGATTATTATTTGCTTTCATTATTTGAAGTTCAGAGCTCCATATTAGACCAACCATTTCCTAAGTACTGATGTGGACAGAGTTATTATAACAACATGTTTTTATAGCTGACTTGGGCTTGTATTTTATTTTGACCACTGCAACAGCCTCCATGTGTTAAACGAATCTTGTCTGCTGTTGTGTTAAATAGTTGATGGTCACGTGGTTGCATGAGAGAACCAGCATTTAAGGTGACTTTAATACACAACTGCATTAGTTTACAGAGTTACTGTAACTTATCTTGGTACCCTCCATGAGTCAATACTGCCACTATAGTGACAGTATTTTGGCATCCTTGTTTGAGTCCATGTATCCATGTAACTCCACCCAGGCGCACTTGGTAACAATATCTCACACGGCAAGATTTGCAGAGCTGACTAAATCATCTACTGGGAATTTGTCCTCCAAAGGAAGAACAAACAATAAATCATAAAAAAAACGTATTGTACCAAGCACACATACTGTATACCACAATTACCGGTATTGTCTCCTTCTGCATTTCGGCCATGAAGTTGGAGACTATCTAGAAGTTATTCAGATCATTCATATTCCTAGGAACTCTTCTACATTCTTCTCTATATCTGAACAGAAACAGAAAAAAATCCTGACAAGAGACCAGACGAAAAGAGAGATTCCTAAAGGCATAGTCTTACCTGAGGCTCTTCTTGTAAACCTGTTGATCACTGGTACTGCAAAAAAAGAGATAAATCATCAATAGCATTCAAACAACCTCAGAATGTGCTCACTGTGGAAATAAATTTGAACATTTTTTCCTAACTATTTTGTTGGTCAAGAATGAATAATTAAATGTCTTAGTAGGCTACATAGGCCACAGACAACTTTAAGTGCTATCTGTGTCATTCAGATAAGTGATAGATGGCAATGCAACACTTCTTAGAGCAGAGCTGGGCAGTATTTCAATTAAATGTATTTAAAATACGTATTTAAATACTTTGGTGTATTTTTTAATTTGTATTTTGCAAGAATGGAAAAAATGAAATGTAGTTTGTAACAAAATACTTTTAGGTACTGTATTTTGTGTATTTCAAATACTCAATTACTCAAACTTCTTTTTTAAGCTCAGTAAGAGACAGGTAGACTGGCTAGCGTCACCTATTGCTTCCGCTCAATTTGTCATTGCTCCACCACTCCGGTCAAGAGTAAGCAATAAGCTTGGATATGTTCTGTTGCAAAACTGTGCCATGGCCAATCAGCAAACAGAAGGGCTATAGCAATAACGTTGTATTCAAATGATTCATTTCAGCACATCACATACGTCACAGCAAAACAGTAGCCATTGGCTGACGTCACAACGAAACGGTAGCGATTGGTTTTAAGCAGAAAGTATCTTCCCACTGCGGAGCAAACAAATTTCTACAGTATGGCTGGGGGTCAGACACTTTGCACATAGTGAAACAATGTGAAAGCGGCTGATGCATCAGGCTAAAAGACAATCCCATCACCAGTAGAAATGTTT
>JASCQY010000304.1:14385-28048 GCA_030264315.1 Sardinella tawilis | reverse complement strand
CCCCCCCCCCCCCCCCCCCCCCCCCCCCCCCCCCCCCCCCCCCCCCCCCCGGGCTGAGAGGGGGGGGCACTCCTCCGCTCTCTATCTCTCTCTCCACCTGGACTCAATGCCATGTGTTGTTCTCTGAGTCAGACCGCCCTGTGTGTTTGCCAGGTCCATTTCAAAACGGGCCTTCCTGCAGCGCCCGCTGGAACATTAAAAAAAAAAATATTTGCATGCGACTGATCGCACCGAGAGATTAGGAAGCGTTGCAGACAGGAGGTTCCATGACCTGTCTGATTTGCCTAATTGAGATGGCACGCTTGCGTCACGCTTCCACTTTCCCAATTACTACAGAACGCTACAGAAACAGACCTCAGCTTCAGACAGTCAGCTGGAGGAAGTGAGAAAAAAGGAAAACAATAGAACAGCTGACAGTGGATGAAATGAAACAGGTCCTCTGTCATACTTACAGGAATGATTGCTCCGCAAACACCGACAGGCTCATGTTTGGTGAAACACACAAAATTTTCATCTGTTTGAAGCACAAGAGGCAACACACACACACACACACACAGGCATACACATGCAGACACAGACACAAACACACAACGAGCAAAATGTTAACCGCTGTTTTCAAATGCATTCTCAAACATGTGCCTTTGATATACCTCAGAGTGTTTTGTTTCAGGGGAGAGGTTCTTGGATGTGGGCACCGAAACCAAACTTGAAAAAAAAAAAAAAAAAGAAACGCCAAAGCGCATCTCAACAGCCCACACAAAGCTTTGGCCAGGAAGAGTGTATATATTTTAGCAGAGATAGAATGTAATGCGAGAGGGATAAAGTGTGAAAGGTGTAGGCAGCGGTTCAAACTCTTTGCGGATCTACCTTTGGCTCTGATGCCCACCTTTGTTCCCTGTCAGTAGTCTCCGTCTCCAGTTCTCCTCCACGCTGGAATCAGATATCCAGCCAGAGGTAATTTAAGGTAGCTAGGCCGCATTATTATTTTGTACTGCACTGTACCTTCTCCTTTGTAAACAGGGAGCTGGAATGATTAACCACATCCCGGGTCCACAAATGCCCAAGTAAAAAAGGAGAAAAAAGAGAGAGAGACAGAGAGAGAGAGAGAGAGAGAGAGAGAGAGAGAGAGAGAGAGAGAGAGAGACGCAGACAAATTGCAACCTGAGAGCAGGCACTGTTGTGGATCAAGGCTAAATGAGATGTCAGAATTGCCGGCATCTTTTCTGCGTTTCTCCTCTGAGTTCTGTGTTTTATAGTGCTGGAAGGGAAGCATTTGGGAGGCCTCCTACTTCAGGCAACAGGGAAACAACAGCAGGTGTTTGGAAACACTGAGCGCTATAAAAACTTTTTCTTTTGGAAAGTATTTTTTTTCCCCCAACAAGTCTATTGGGGAGAGATGGTAAGTTAAAATAAAGAGCCATGTAATAAAAGTCCACAAAAATCAATTGAATATTTACATGCCAAACTTCGAATCAAATTCAAATCATATTTTTTAGGACGCACAGCATGCCACATCAAGAAAATCATTATACTACAACCAAGTGTTAAGCTTTCGTCAGCAACACACACACGCACACACAAAACCATTTCAACTCTCATTGTTCAATAATCTGCTCTTACTGATGCTCTAAATCTACTTTTGAACAACAACTTAGTCCCACTGAGCACATCTCTTGGCCACAGCGACTTTCTGCCTTACACCACAACATTTGCTGTATCGTCTGCGGCAGGAGATGTCAAAACCATAGCTGATAATCTGCTAAATCCAGCCCCCACTCCTCTCTGACCTTCTCGGGTTTCTCTACGCGGCTGTTCACCTGTGATTACAGACGGTGAGTCTCCCTCCCCACAATGGCCATCTTTGACACCCATTATCTCCCACTGTCTGGGTGATCCCTCACTAGTGCTTATCAAAGGTTAAATTTACATGTTGCCAGGGCAAAATGGCTCCCGGAACATTCAAGGGGGCTTATTTTCATAAAACGGATGTGAGTGAGTGGGACTTTTTTTTCGGAATTGGGTCTTGAGCAAGGCAGACGCCAACGACCAAGAGGGGAGAACAGTTGGAGGGGAGAGGGGAGGGGTGCGGTGGGGTGGGGGTGGGGGTGGGGGTGCGGGGGTTAAGTGAGCTGCACTCAAATCACGTCCTGGGTGCCCAATCCTATCAGTGCAACATCCCAGCACTGGCTGATGCATCTCGGTGATTATGATCAGAGCCTCTTCCTTTTCCTTTGTGCGCTGGGCCCTTTCGTCTTTTAACACTTTATTGGAATCTAATCGGGAGGAAAGGGCCTAGCCCGTTTTGTCCATTTGATCCCCTGCGGTGTGGCAGAGACAGTGGCTGGGGTGGATGGAGGGTGGAATTAGAGGGGGCGACGACGAGATACCACCCAGGGCTGCAAAGAATTCCCCTAACCCCCTGACTTAAGCCAGCGACCATTAACTCATCTCTTTCAGGCTGCATTGTGAGCAAGGGGAAGCAGTGGTGCAAGCTGTGCAAGTGTGGCTCATGGACGGCTGCCATGAGTGACAGCACAGCACAAATGCCTTGTCCCCAGCAAAATAAAGAAAAAAAAAAAAACAATACTGAATGGAGCCATGAGAGAACAGAACAGAACAGACACTTACCCACGGGTAGTGATTTGCCATGGATCTTATCTGACCAGCCAGCATAGTATCTCAGGGTCTTGATGCTGCCATCCAGATCGATGAAAAAGGCATGCAGGAAAGGTTTACCAGTGTCCATAGATTCCAGGGTCTGAGAAGAAATTGACATTAAATGAGATAAAATACCTAAAAGACACCCAAGAAATGTATGACAAGTCACAAAGTACTCAAAATCAAACATGCTAAATTGACTTGACTGACATGAATATTAAATCCAGGATTACCCTCAAGTTACATTGAAGGGAATATCTGATAAATGCTCCGTAATGCAACGCACAGAGCGGTTGCTACAAAACAATGTTTTATGTGCACTGCACACGCCAACAGTTTAATATGCTGCGGGAATTTGTGGATCCAGAAATGAAATAATAATAATAAGAAGAAATAAATTCTTCTTTCGCCCTCAAACAGAGCACAATGGGGAGACGTGGACCAGGACCCAAGCATTAGTGGGTGTGCTTCTATAACTACTGGCAGGACTCGGCCTTTTGGGAGCCAAGGCTGGCATGCCCTGAAAGATTGGCCTTCGCAATTGTAATAGATCATGCGCTATGTACATCCCATTATAATATTGTGCCCAGAAAACAAGCGCCACGGTTACCGACCTCTAATATACTTCTAAATGCCTATCGCTACATATATTTACTTCGCCAAAAAATTATTTGGTTATCTCCTCACCCTCGATGCTTTGGACAAAAGTGTCAGCTTAATCATAACCATTACCACAATCACAATCATAACCATAATGTCCGGAGGCTCATAACAAATGCTCAGCAACCTCCGATACATTTTGACACTTTGAACAAATGAGTATACTGGTCTTCTTGTGTACAATTTGTATATTAGTTAGATGTTGTCTAGGCTACTACTTCCCCAGATAATGTTTCTCTTCTGCATTTTCAGACTCTCCATATTCACTTACTTAAAGCGCCACAAATTAAGAGACAATCAGTGAACAGCTCATATAACCAAGGAGATCGCATTTACCTTTCTTTACCGTCAATCTGTTTTGTATTTCCCCAAAACAGTGCTGGGACTTATTCTAATTAATGACACGCCAGCAGAGAACTATAGAACATGTTTGCAATTAGCAGTCACATGCGATCCCAAAATATTACTTCACTCACATCTGTAAAATTTCATTCACAAATGTGTTCTCTAATGCAATCTGGCAGTTCAATGAAGTGAAAACTAAAGCAAGCAGGGGTTTAATTACAAAGATTGTAATACTGCACTTAGAAACCCAAAAGTCACCAGTGGATGAGGAGAGGCAGAGGGGGTGTTTATGATGTCATGCAAAGCAATGCTGTTTTAGATTTTTGCAATGCCCTTGGCTGTGCCATGGGCTTCATCATTCAGTCTTTTTATTGGACTGGACAGTCTTACTGCTTCTCCTCAAAAAGTGGTATTAACATTTGTATGTGTGTATGAATTTGTATGTGTGTGTGTGTGTGTGTGTGTGTGTGAGGCAGGGGTGGGGGTGGGTGTAATTTCTAAAAACATTTTATGAAGTTGATAGCAGTTTAGAACCACAAAATTATCCAATGCTATAATGTGTCTGTGATAGTACAACACAAGGAATTTTCAGAAAAGTTTGACAAATATACTATAGAAATGCTGTCTAAGAAAATTGTTATTGCGTAAAATGTTCTTTAAAAGTGGATAGCGTCCTCTTGTAATGATAAGCGGTCACACATTTTCAGAGGTAGCCTACTGGACAGCGAAATTAAACTCACTGCGAGTAGGACCCGGTCTCGGTCCATCAAGTCGGCCAATTTGTGCAGAAGTCTTCCCCGGCTGGACACATCCAAACTGCGCCATGGAGATCCCCTCTGACAGGCAGCTTTCGCAGCTTCCACCGCTTTATCCACATCTGCCTGACATTATGGGACATGTAAACACACCAACGTGAGATCTTTAAAGGGCTTATCTCATGAATAACATGCCTGCGATGTCAGGGGCAGGGCGCAATAGGCCTACGGCACTTGCTGGCGGCCTACAATTATCCGCCGCATACACCTGCTGATAGATGCATATCCACATACCTCATCTGCCTCCTCAATGTCGCAGATTTTCACACCTGTTGCAGGATTGACTGTTTGAAATGTCTTTCCTTTTACTGAACTGTGCCATTCATTGTTGATAAAAATCTGTTGGGGGGGAAAAACACAGTTCTGGCGACCAATTGTAAAACTAGCAGTTATAAAAGCAACCCTAAAAATGCTGACTAAATAGGCTAGCCTTGAACCATGTAACAACAATTTAACATCCACTTTGTAAGATGGTGATGCACATGTTGACCCTACCCATACGTTTGTTTTTATGGGGAATAATACAATTATAAAAATCTGTATCATATAATGAAATCATGAAATCATGAAATAAATTTTGACGAGTTCGGACTAACATTATTTCTCTGGAAGTTAATCGGACTTCACATAGGAAGCTAAATATGAAACAGCTTACCTGTGTGTGCTTAACCTCTGGCACTTTCATAGGCTGAGGAAAAGGGAAAACGTCCCCTTGAGACAGTCCATTTTCTATAGTTCCGTTCTGTGCCATATTGCGATAGATGAAGACTGACAATCGTGTACAGGGAGCTGTTGTTGACTGGACACTGTTTCATCCAGCAGGCTTTATAAGAAGTTGTGAGTTCCTCCCTCTCTGGACAAGTGAGTCCCAGCCCCGCCCCAGTAAACATATTCATGGGCATTCACCGTTGGAGTCCCTAATAAGCTCAATTGAACACGTGAGTTCAATAAAAAGTTCTACGCAGTGGGCGTACGGAGAATAATGGAACAACATGTAACGAATAATACAAGTTAAATCAATAGGCAGTGGTCATTTGTGCCTGTGAAACTTTATCAGGTCTTTGAACTTTCTTATGTTATTCTGAGGTAGTCCTTATTCTGGATTGGGCTGTTTCAGTTGTTAATGTTTCGGAAATTAGTTTTTGGAGAGAGAAAACGCATCCAAAAGCATATGTCTAATAAGATTTTTTTGTTTGTTTGTTTTTTACACCACACCAATAGATCTGTAATTATGTAGCTACACTTATAAAAGCCTAACATTTTCTACAGACATCACAACTATTACTGAATCTGCAAAATGCATCAATTTTTGCAAATGCAAATGTTCATCAGTAATGGATGATTAATAACTAAAGTAACATAGAAAAGACATGGAAAAACAACCTGATACTGCTATAATTATGCTGGGCGCACCAAAATAGCTTGTCTGCCTTCACACAGCCCAAAAAGATTACTGTATCCCCAAATTATTGGCAGTGTCTTACAGTCAGGCAATGGAAGTAATGAGTGTGAATTAATTCTCCAGCACAATATTTACATTGTAACAAAGTAGCTTTGATCTAGTTCTGGAGGGGGGATTGGGGGTGACTGCTAGCCAGTCATCAGCCGTGCAAAGGTGTGATGAGTTGTGATGTTCATCGTGAAGTTGGTTTTTGCACCTGGGCCTGGTGAAGTTGAATGGAGTTGAACACATGCAAACAAATGCTTTTGTTCGGGAGGACAAAGCCTTTGCCCGCTTTGGGCTCATACTCAAACACTGTTGCCATTGTTTCCTCTCCATTGCTTCTTGTCACTCTTCTTGTCAAAGTTTAATTAGGACAACGAGCTTTCGCAGGCCCATTTCTCACTTCAGCAACTTTCTAACACTTCCTAATGAGGCTGAGAGCCAGAGTGATTGAGCGAAAGGAATGACAGGAAGGCTTGGAGAGCAAAAGGGAGAAGTGAAAGGTGGAGCTGGAAAAGGAGGAAAAAAAAACTAATGGGGAACTCAGTTTCCGGCATGAGACAAGCTGCACAAGGAAAAGGAAAGGAAAAATGGTGGTATTTCCATTTGATGGAAATTGAATCGCATCTGCTCAGTGGGAATACCTTATTTATTTAAAATAACCCTCCTAAAATATCAAAGAAAATGAATGCAATAGATACATTATAACAACAGCTGAAAAAATATGTGTGGTTAATATTACTGTAACCACTAAATTTGATGTGAAAATGATTAAAAGTAAAGGTAGCAGTGTTTGTGGTGCTCTAGTAGTTTAACCTCCACATCGTGGGAAAGAGGCTACAGCAAGCCCTTATCCTCCAAGCTTGGATGCTCTGGTTAATTGGAGTTCCACACCTTTTAACGAAGGTCAAGTCTCCCCCGCCCCAGCCCATCATGGCTGAAGGCTTTCTCTGGTCATTACCAAGCTAATTGTAATGTCTCAAGTTGCATTTCCAGCACCACAGCTTTATTTTGGATTTTTAAAATAACAAATAGGCACAAAGTGATAAACAAAAACAAACCCACTCACACACACTCCACTCACTCTAAGAGATGTTTTTAAGGCAAGCAGTGAGTGAACATCTGATGTTGTGACTAACATCATGGATACTTTTTGTAACAACAGCAACAACAACAACAAGGTTCAGTCATGTCAGTAGAGAGTGAGAAACATGTCTGGTTTTGTCTGGTTTTAGTCACACACAATTGTAAACAGGACGACCACCATGGTACCCAACCAGCTGACTCTGCGTGTCATCCTGCCTCTGCTGGAATTGTCTCAATGGGAGATCACTTGCAGCCTCTTAAGGACAATGTGATCACTAATAGGAGAGGCCGTTTCCCATCACAGGGACTGTCCTCTGTCTGTGGGACTGGCTCGGCTGAGTGGGCGCACGTATGTACGGCCGGCGGCCCATCGCTGGTGTAGACGGGGAGGGCGAGGGCGTTTGTCTGAGATAACTCCCTCCAGGTGTTCAGAGTTGGAAACAAAGGCCCTTTTCAGCCCCCTATGAGAATGAGGAGGTCTCCTGCTTGTTGCAAAATATACAGGATGAGAGAGACAGAGAGAGAGAGAACAAAACTCTGACAGATGCTAATATTCAGCTACAGTACCAATACACGAGGGTCAAAAGAGAGAGCGCCTCAATCAAGTCGGCGGTCTTCTGCAACCTCATTAATTAGAGGAGAGACAAAAACAAAAAGCATCACAGATGGCCTCTTGTAGCTGTGCTCATGGTTCACACTGCACGTGACTGCGGCCATCATGCTGAACTGGCTGCAGACAACTGGGGTTCTTCATTGTAAGCTGGAAGGCCAATGATTTCCGCCAAGTGAATATTTTGTCTCTGGCTTTGTTTGAAGTTTTGATGATGAAAGTACATTTGGAGATATCTGAATGTATTTTTTTTTAAACAATCTGCAGATAAAACTGTAAAATAGTAATTTCTAATTACTTTACTATTGCATCTTTATAATCAGAGATAACACAAGAAGACAGTTAACAAAGGTCATCATTTTAATGGAAGAGCATTTATTTACAATACAGCATTTTGATAGTCTTGGTCCCATGTGGTTATTTGGGGGTAAACAACCACACAGACAGGAATCTGACAGCACAGGGACCCAGGAGGTGCTCCCTTTCTCTTTATCTGCTTCTCCGTCAGGACGCCCTCTCATCCCAGGGCTGCCCCGTCAGGTTTCGGCCTTTGATGTAGGAAACGATTCCTATCCCCGCTATTTCTCACCAATTCAGATACCATCGAGCCGCTTATTCAGGCTGCTTCAAGAGTGAGAGTGCACTTTGTGTCTCAGATCAGAGCAATTTGCAAGCTTTATTGAGAGAAAACGGACGAACAATGGGACCTTAGATATAGAATCTGTCATCGCCCGTTCTCGCCAGCCAAAGATTGGGTTTCATACTTGATGAAATTGCCCAGTTGTGAACTGTAGTGTAAAACTTTCCCTCACCATCCTGATTTTATTATTTAATTTCAAAGAACCTAGAAAGAACATGCACACCATGCACACAAATTGTACTATGGGTTAGGTAAATAAATTGCATATCTTGCACCACATTATTTGAAATTAATCTCAACTAATATTCTTGCTGTGCATGTGTTCCATGTGTGTGCACATTCATGCAATCAAGATCAAAACTCTTTTATTGATATTTGATTTAAAATAATATTTACCATTGCAGGATTATACATGAAGCCATAAAAATCTCTTAATCTTAACTAAAAGAGTGCCTTCAAAGAACAAGGAAAGTAGTTACTCTTCAAAGATTTATGGTGATTATTAAAATGATAGTCAGAATCAACATGTTGTTCTATCTCGTCTATCTAAACAACATCACATTTGCTTTCAATCAGCTCTTTCAAAGAAGTTTTGCCTTGAGGTTACAGCAGTGTAATCTCGTAACAATGTAAGTGATCTCTAAATCACTTTGAAGAATGCTTTGACTAGAACACATGATTTTTATTTAACATTGTACTGTTGAAATGAAGACACATAATTAATGATTTATCATGGTGTAGATCATGTTTCAAACGTATCCTGAAATACAACCAGAAAAAGAATCATAAACATAAATTACACTGAATTAATTTTAAAAGCTCAAGCAAACCGGATATTATGGGATTACAGGATGCCATCTTGATTTTAACTTGTCCTTTCGTTGTTATTTGTGAAAATACTCATTCAGAGGAGTGCAAAAATAGTGCCTTCTTAAGATATTTTAATATTCCATGCAGACAAAAGTGACCAGACAGTTCCCAATTGACAATTTGTGAGTGTAGAAACATATTTGTGTGTTAAGTATTTGTTTGATATCTGACTTTTGCAAATTACTTACTTATCTGGGAGCAGAGACTTAGAGTCTGGATCTTGTCATGGAACCCAGAGTCCCTAAAGGTCTGTCTGGCTATGATTTTTAGTATACGGTTCCATATTTGCCTTACAATTAAAACTCATTATCAAGACACCAAGAGACCAAACATCTGTGTACAGCCTTTTCAGTCTGTGGCAGTGGCGTGCAGTATGACATTCACTTCCAAAACAAACACACTTTATTATTACACTGTGTATACCGCAGACTAATTAGTCATTCTGTATTTTATATGCCGAGACTTTGAGAACCACATGACCTTTCAGACCCCGGTGGAAGTGAAGGAAGTTGCCAGAGGAACTGTCAACTGGAAAGATTATATCTGAAGCCTGGTCATTTGTGGAATCCTTCTGTCAGGCAGTCACTCCAGACAGCGTGGGGTCTAGACCTCATCATGTACAATACGTGACACTAGTGGACGACTGTTGATTTCCAGTCTGGTTGTAGACAGTCAAATTTTTAGGAAAACAAATATTGCACGGGAGGAAAAAAAAATGATAGACTTCCAAAAGCAATTTTCATGAAAAGTGGAACATAAACATAAAAAACTAAAACATGAACCACAACTAAAATAAAATAAAATCCTGATAGCCATGACTGTGGCTGATCACTACATGAATTACAAAAAAAACCAAAAAACTGCTGTTTTATTTAAAGTGCCGTGTATTTGTATAATAGGCATGCAAGGAACAGCCTCAAAAAATGGTCACTTCCTCTGCTTCCCGCTACAGGGACCAACTGTTGGAGTGAAACGCAGTCTGCGAGATAGTGTGTCACTGCAGAGACTGAGCAGTGTCCCAGTGAGAGGATGGCTATGGAACCACATTGTCCGTGGATGCAGGGGCTCCTTGTCAAAAGCAGCCGTCTAATGTGGAGGATTGAATGACTGAACGGTGTTTACATCTCCCTTTTGGCCTGGCTAGATTGTAAGCTGGGGTAAAAGGGGGAGTGTGAGTGCTTTTAGTAGCGGCATCAATGTTATCTTTTGTTTAGCAAAGTGCTTACCATGCATAACACAGTCTATGTTATTACTCCTGCACGACAAGGATGTGGTTGTAATCTGTCGGAGTTATTATACCCCGGAGGATAATAGGTGGGTGACAGATGAATCTTGTCATTAAAAACAGAAGAAAAATAAACAGTCAGGGATCATCTTGATGTCTCATGAAACTCGAGCCCCTCTTTCCCCAAATTGGACTCTAATAAGACAAGGCTGGAGGCCTGAGACGTGCACACAGTCAGCCTGTGGTAGGTGCTGTATGGATTTTTGAGCAAAAGTGCGCTCAACTCCTGTTGGATGAACGTGGGCTTCGGGTGCTTAAAAACGGGTGACTACTTGAGGTGCTTGAAAACGCATTCTTGAGTATAAATCTTGAAATGATTTATTAGGGAAGCAAGACAAACAGACAGAGGTTTCGGCCAAACTGAGCCTTCCTCGGTGTCTTGAGGTGCTATATGGACCCATACTTTAAGAGCCATACCGGTATTTTTCTTTGATCGCTTGTGGTGTGACTGGGGTTTTAGTCTGTGCACTTTCATCCATCAGCTCCTCAGACTAGTCCTACTGGGAAAAACGAGGTTCCACACATAATGTTGTGGGATACAAAAATGGTGGGAAAATTATGATAAAATAATGTTTTGATGGATATACTTGTCATACAGCGTTATTCACCATCCTTTGAGAAATAATGGATTGCCTAATTTTAAGAAGAATATGTGGTCTGTGGCTTAAGTGTTTTTTGCAAAATTAATTTGGAGGATAAATAGTGGTTCAACCACCCATTTTTATTTGAAACACTGCATATAATTGAACAAAGTCTTATTTCAAATCCCTTTCCTATTTGTGTGTCCAAACTAGGCTATAGTCTGCCCACACCAACACTTGCTGACAATTCTGCATGTTAACTAAATAAAAAACTCAGGCATGGTAAAAAAAAGCATGAAAGACCACTTCTACCACAGCTTCCATGTCTTACCAGGGCCATTGAAAAGGTTTAATTTTTGCTAGTTTATCTTTTTCATTTGCAAAAGTTAACTGAAAGCTGATGGAAAAACTAATAGATAAATCGAATGGAAAAGCTGGTTTGCTAGCCATTTGTTTGCTTATTGCCCATGTTCTATTAACCGCTGTGTGGGAATCTGTGCTCCACAGGACACAGGACACAGGACTGTTTTTTTATACTTCAGGTTTGCTTGGCAGAGTCAGCACCATGCTTATCTTAAACAAGCTGCTCTACATTTAACATCCTTCTGGTTATTGTCCAGGCAGGCCATTTCAATCCTTTTCGTTTTTAGGTTTTTTAGAGATACATGCCCTTGGATAAAGTTTTTTTTTTTTTTTTAACTTGCCAGGAAATACAATACTTTCCCTGTATTACCATGGAAACAGTAACAGTACATGAGATCACCCTGTTTTAGTGCTGCAATGTTGGACTTTTGGAAGGTCCCAGAAAAATTCATTTGGGGTTGTTTTCGATGCCTCCCCCAAATCAATACTCTCTTTTTTCCTGCGGAAAACCTACACCGCGGATCTCAGGCGGCGAGTGGACCATCTAGTATGGCATGTCGGTTCTCCTTCACTGTTCAGCTAGAACTATTTTGCTTGCATGAGTGAGTGTGCTGGATAATTGCTCCTAGTGTGGTCTGTCTGGCAGCAGAGGGCTCAGGCCTCCGCTGAAACCCATCCAGCGCTGCTCTCACCCAAGCCAGGCCCAGTGCTCTTTGGCACACACACTGCCTGGCCTATGCTCCCATCCCTGGAGAGCGTGTTTTTCAAGCGGCCCTGTCAGCCTTCGAGAGCCGTGTCGAGCTTTTATTAACACTGATCAAATTAGAATGTCACTCGATAGTTTGTCAGCTTCTATGGGAAACACAAACCCAAAACCCTATCTGTGTGTGTCGGTTACTTTTTCTGGGGGTAAAGTAAAAATAAATAAACAAGAATCAGATTGGGCATTGCTTAGTGCAGGAATGTAAAGACCACTAACAGACATCTCTTGATGTCTGTTAGTGAAAGAGAAGGGCGAAAGCCAGAGGGTGGGGGTGGGGGTGGGGGGAGCTGGGAAATCCAAGTAAAAAGCAAACAATGCTTTGGCTTTCTTGTCAAAAGGAAATCATGTGATCAGGTTTTAGAGGAGAGTGTTCTCGATGTAAAGAAGGTAAGCAAGAAGGATGAGAGTGTGTGTGCCTGGAAGCCCTTGATTTAAAACATATGCATGAGGCATTGTTGCAAGGCAGTGTACAGTATCCTTGATGAACAGGGTTGTTTTAGAGAAAGGGCGTTCTGGGCAAGTACCAACATATACCATTACACTCACTGGCCTTGTACTTTTGTGTACTTCCTCCAACAAGTAAACATTGTTTTGTGCAACAAGGTAGACTGGCTGCTTTTTATATTAAAAGACAAGACGACAGTTGCCCATCAAAAGGGTGCTTGGTCAGGGTATCTTTAAAAAGATCTTTTTAAAAAGATTATTACTATCTGATGGTGCCACACAAAAAAAGCATCTCTTAGTTGCATTTTCAACTGATGATACAAACTGAGGATTATCGAAAAAATGTGCAAAATTAAATTTCAGAGAGAATGGAATATCTTACTAATAAACATGATATATATATACAGTATGTATATATATATATCGGTATACAAAAAAAAGTAATTGTCAGAAACACTGCACTATGCATACGGAGTCTGAAACGGAATGATGAGCTACAAGATTCCATGAGGAATCTGTGGCAGATGCTCTTGTCTCCATGGCATCTTTATGCAAAACTATCAAAGTGGCATGTGCCAGACATATGGAATATTGAAAGCCTGCACATATTTGATCTTTCCAAGCTGTCCTCAACACAGGCGTCTCACCCCCACCATTACTCATCTGTAACGACATCAATTAATAAAGGGAAAAGATTTTTCCTCTGAACATCAAACAGGCCCCCTCCGTGGGCCAAAAATGGTATTCAGCTCACTATCTTTTTTACAGTTTTTTTTTTTGCTTGTGGCTGGACAATCTGCTACAGTATTATTGAAACTACTTTGACACAGAAAAATTCTGTCTTGGAAAAAAAAAACACCCTGTTTTAGTGCAGCAATGTTGGACTATTGGAAGATTTTGAGGGAAAATGGCAGTAACTGGTGCCAGGAAGTCCACTACTACCTACAGTAATGCTTTTCTTCTGATCTGTTCTGTTCTTGCTTATCATTAAAGTGATACACCGGCGCGCCCAAACCTAACATCCCACCCAGATAGCAAAAAGATTCGCGGCGGACCCGCCCTCTCATCGCCAACCCCGCCCGACTGTCAGAATCATTTT
>JASCQY010000304.1:0-14285 GCA_030264315.1 Sardinella tawilis | reverse complement strand
TTTTTGTCAGCTCCTTGTACTCGACCACTGCTTCCACTGGGAAGTTAGGTTTGGGCGCGCCGGTGTATCACTTTAATGTCTTACAAGCTCTGCAGAAGATTGAACACGTATCTGTCTGCCCATACCCACCCTTGAAGAGCACATGCACTTTCCCTGCTGTCAGCAAAGAGAATGCTAGGTCTTGGGAGGCCAGAGACCTCTTCCCCCCAGCCCCTACCCAGGTCCCCATGCACCTGTAGCGGCTGGCTATTAGGGCTTTGCCTTACAGTGCGGTTGCGGTTGCGGTGACGGGCACTGCGGCACACAAAGCCATACAGTGTGCGAGAGGAGAAGAGGAGAAGAGGAGAGGAGAGGAGAGGAGGAGAGAAGAGAGAGAGAGAGTCTGAGCCGGCGGTCGCAGGGGCTTTTATTCCCCAAGCCCCCAGCAGGAGGGCATTCCTTGGCCCTGGCATTTCGCTCTGTTCTGCATGAGCACACTGTGCATCTGCGCAGAGGTGCGCGGCTTTCAGCACAAAAATTAGGAGCTGATAAAAACGGTAACAGAACAGCTGGGCCATGGTACCGGAGGGCCCCTTAAAGTCCAAAAAGAGGCCCCATTGTGCGCTGGGAGCGGCGGGAGCAGTGCGTCACACGGCGGCCCGGGATACACACTTGTCTCATAAATTTTGGGAGGAGGAGGAGGGAGAAATAAAGACTCTCTTGAGATATGGATGTGGAAGTGGTCCAGAGTGGGCCCTGGAATGTTGCTGCTTTTCTTGGAACCCTAGCATGTCTGTTCATTAAGCAACAATGCATCACCGGTGAGGGCATATTAAAAAACACACACACAAGACAATCACATCAATATGAACACAAGTCACAATCAAGCTCCATAATGAAAACAGGGCTCTGCACTCCAGCAATGGAGCCTGAGTACACGGACAAAATCATATATGGGACGTAATGACATGGCTATGTGTGACCAGACCATGCCTGTGTTTCTCTTCTCATAATGCTCATGCCATTAAAGATTTTTTTGTTCGGCCTGACCAAAAACAACAACAACAAAAAAAGTGTGGCTTTTTTTTTTTTGTAATTTTCTCACTAAAATAGTAGGAGCTCTTCATCTGTTGTAGATATGGTGCGGTAAGCACCTAAAATACATGCAGACACGAAGCACAGTACAGCTGGCTGAGCCAAACTTACTAGCACTCACCATGCAGTGATACAGTTGGCAGCATCATGCTGTGAAAGTTTTGCTTATACATTTCCTCCATTGGGTTGGGACCTATTTTGAATCCAAGTGTGGCAAAGGTTTGCTGTATCTCCTTTGTATGACTATATACTATCATGAATTTGATTACAATAAAAACTTACCTCATTATGTGGTCAATTCCAGCTTACTGTTCCTATACAAAGTCTGAAATTCTGAAAACAGATAAGTACCTCTCAGCAAAACACCTGTGAGGTAAAAATCAAGATGACTGAACAGTTAATGCAAATGTAAATAAGTGTAGGCTATAACATTTGTCGACATGTATTCCTCTTCTGTTATGACATGCAGTATCTGTGGTTACCATAAATACTGGGTTGCAATGTATAAGGAAAGATTTGAGTAAACAAAGGTAGACCACACAACTGAATCTTATGTGTACACAACACTGAAAAACAGCGCTTAAGATAAGTGGACAGATTCCCCAAATGTCACCAAGATAAAGAAACAAACCATGACATCACAAAATCCATGGAATGTCTTTTGCATGTTCCCCCCGGTGATCTTCCACACGGCTATTACAGAGGCTTTTCCAACTTCCTTGGACAATCCACCATCAAAACAGTGCAGGGCTTCCTTGCCTTAAACCCGGTGCTGCTGTGCCTCGTGTTTTTTAGAGACGACAGGAGCGCAAGGTTTCCCCCCGGCCCATGTTCGCTCGCTCCCAACAGTGGGCACATTGTTCCCGCCGTCTGCCAGGTTACATGTCTACAGAGCAAAACCCATTGTCTTTATCATGTAATGGTACCTGTGATTCGATCAGTGATAGCTCCCTGTGTTTTTGGAAGGTAATACACAAATACTGTATATCACTGGTGTTCTAGGGTCACAAAGGCACACATTTTGGCAGTATCCTGGTAGTGGAGACAAAAGCCGAGAGCAAAGAAAAAAAAAAAAGAGTAGGAAGTCTTTCAATGCAAGTCAACATTCCTGAAAGCGAGGGAGGGAAGGTCTAAAAAGATGGAGAGAAAGGAAGAACACCCCTTCCTCCCCTACTCAAAGTGATACGTGTATCATGAGACATATTGACAAACTGCCAAGCTTGTGTAATTTCAGGTATCCCATCCCCTACATGTGAAGAATAGACTTGGGTTTTTTTTCCCCTTTCCCCTCATGTAATGCCAATTGTACAGGCAGAGCTGTTACAATGGATCTCTCCTGCTGCCTGGGGTGTAGTATAGCTCTTCACCTGAGGAGTCTGGCAGAGATTCAGCAGCTTTTTTTTTTTTTGGGGGGGGGGGGGCTGCACCTGAAACAGGCTTTGCCACCGTCGCTATCGGAGCCGGAGATTTATTGCATGAGCATACAGAGGAGAGGAAGGCAGTGGAAACAAACACTGAGCCCATTCATAAAACACTCTTATCACCACACCACCACACTGGCACACATGCGCCGCCGCACCGCGCCGCGCCACACCGCTGGAGTACCGCTGTTGGGTTTCACAATGGGAAGCACTTGGGAATCTGATCTCCACTTTGCCCAATTTGGGTCAGGGTTAAGGTAGAATATTAAATTGTAGACTTTCAAAAACAAAACAAGAGTAAGTAAATAAAAATAAATAAGCCCAGGCTTTCTAAAAATAAATGTACCTAGTGCTTTTAATCAGATTTCATTTTGGAATAACTCATGAAATTCCTGTGGACTTGAATGTTTGTGGTTTGCTCACAAATTAGATAGTACACAGGGATTATACCAGTCTTTTTCTTTTTTTTATTCACACATTTTTTTTTTTACATTAACAATTCCGCAAACAGCATATTATGTACATTCAGTAGTTGAAGGCATGGAAGACGTGGGATCATTTCATAGACTTTTTCCGACTTAACTCCCGTAGGTTAGATTCCCTGACAACAAATGAGCCTTTTGAGGTCCTCCAAACTCTGCAGTGCCAAACATTACAACAGCAACACACATGCCCCGTGACACCTCTTGCACACCAAATAAATGCAAACACTTCCAAACACATCTACACAGTACACAAGCACGCCTGCAAACACACACATAGACAAACACATACAAACACACACAAGTCTCATACAAAAATCTTACAAAATGCTGCAGTATTTAAATAGACCCACAGGACTGCCAGAAGTGTAATCAAAATGCAATAAGACAAATGAACACTCCTTCCTTGTGACTCTCACTGTAATCCTACGCTTCATGCGACAACAATGGCAAAGGCAGCTGGTGGTTAAAGAACTTGTGGAGATGGGTTTGCCTCAGAGAGATGCCCAAGGCACACTCCAGTCACCACTGACTCGCATGTCTTTTTTTTTTTTTTTTTACTTCTAGAAAACAAAACAAAACAAAACAAAACAAAACAAAACAAAGGCAGACAGACGAGCCGAACACTGAGGTTAAAAAAGGCTGACAGGGTTCCGACCTGTGAAATTACGACTGCATTTAAGTCCGAGTTACCATCAGCATATGAAAACAAAATGAGATTTCATTCTCGAGTGGGAGAGAGAATACTCTCTCTTGGTGCACCTTTGCAGTCTATAAACACCATCGAATTATGAATGACTGGTTCACTTTTCCCATGACAGGGTTTTGCCTGAGGGGGAAAAGCATAAACTAACCATAACACCACAAAAGATGCCAAAGACTCAGCTAAAATACTCAACAAAACCAATTACCTTATGGAGAGGAGGAAAATGCAATTGAAGACTATTAATAAATCGCTTCAATAGAAAGTATTGAGTCACTGGTCAATATTTTTAACGACGCAAACAATAATTTCCAAGATTTTTTGAAAACATATATTAAGAATATCCTATATACTTTTTAGTGTGTGGAAAACAACCCCATGTCAAATGTTACACTGCAGTAGGTTTTGAAAATGGTCTTAATTCCAATGTCTAACTTTTAAAGACTTCAAACAATTACATAAAAAGTAAGGGCAATTATATTTAGCCACACAAGACAAAAAAAAAAAAAAAAAAAAAAAAAGCATGAGACTTTCAAAACACATTTGAAATTGAGTTTAAATAATTCTAGAAAAATATTTGCTGTACATATGACACAATTATTTACATTTTCTTTGTTAATGATTCTGTGACTATAGACATGGATAAACAACTGAGAGTTCTGTTTGTTTGTCAACATTTGTTTGTTTGGGATTGCATTTGGCCACGTTCAACGTCAAGCACTCACTATGCTAAGTTGCCATTTTTTTAATTAAACAATGATTTTGTTGATGTCTGCTTTCTACAAAACACTGATTTGGCGCTTGTTGCTAAGTAGAAATGAGCACTCAAAGCCAAAGTAGCAACACTTAAAACAATGCGATAGCCCCTCAATCTCAGAAGTGACACCAAGACAAAGCACCAGAACTGTTTGAGGAGGAGATGCGCGCATAGTTCAAAAGTGTGGGAGCTTGCTCTCTCTCCCTCTAACAAACAAGCGCCCTGAATCACTGATCCATGGCTGAGGCATACGAGCAGTGATGCTTTGTGACAGAAAAAGAGGCTTTTCTATTTGAGCTTTAATGTTTCTTTCTTTAAAACTCCAAACTTGCCCGCCAAAACACTGGCCCCAACCCCCCTGACCCACCTCACGCCACTCACACAACACTCAGCCCCCTTTTAAAGACTATCGCCCTGTTTTCATGTAGCGTCAAAGCCGTGAAGAGCGCTATAGAATGATCTCTCTAGCCGTTTGATTCTGCGGAAACAGTAAAGCTCTTGGTACCTTATTCTATATATTTAGTGTTGGGTAAGAGCAAAAAGCCACTGCAGAGTGGGCACAGCATCCTCCTGAGATAGGGAGCAGGAGCACCTCTGTTCTGTGGTCACTTGATCCAGATGACTGAAATTTAAACAAACTACGCTATGCTTTGGTGATTATGACAAAATGACATGAAATTAGCCACTGCCTATACTTGAAAAAGAGAAGAGAATTTTGTTGATTGCTCTCCTGTACAAACTTCATTGAGGATACTGATCAGGTTCAGTGGTCAATAATGATACTTCAGATAAATATACACATCATCGCAGCAACTGAGTTTAGCCATTACGTCTTCGACTTTCGTTGATTTAATAGCCATATAACTAAATAGAAATGTGCATTCATCTCTTTTCGTATAAAAACTGTGCACCTGTTTTCAGAGTTCACGAGTAGAAAGGATTAACAGTTTGCATAGTCTTAAGCAGAAGAAACGCTCCAACGCTATGTCATTAAGTGTTTTGGCTGCCATCAGACGTTGTCAAACTTGTGTTTTAGGTAGTCTTTCATGACCTTAGCAATAGGTAAATCCTCCAAGAACTTCAGGCTTTGAAGGCCTATGCATTGTCGTATTTTAATTCTGCACAAGTCCTGCAAAGTCCTGGGTTGTCCTAAAAAGGAAAGAGAAAAAGAAAGAAGGGAAAATATTACAATCAAACATCTCAATGAGGACCTTATGCACAGTGACTGCAGAGACCACACATACTTGAGGTGCATTCTAGTCTACATTGACTACTTAAGACTCCTTTTCTGAGCCATGCTCTTGGATTGACTTCAGCACAAAGGGAAAAAATCCAGTGAACAACATGCATCCCTAGGTCATCTATCCAATTAAGGAAAACAGACACTGAGACAAACAGCGAGGGAAACTCCTTTGCTCCGGCTCAGTACAGCCTTCAAGGCCACTGAACTCCCTTTATCTGTTGTTTGCAACAGTTCAGAAGTTAACAGGGGAAGGGCTCTTCTGGAATAGGCTACAGTACTGAAACAGAAAAACAATAAAAAAAAAGAAAAAAGAAAGAATAAAAAAGAAAAAACACTTTATCAGCTTAATAAGGCAACACACTCTCTGCTTGCTCAGTGCCATAGGCTGTACCCACAAATGAAGCCAGCTGGAAAACCCACAACAAAGGCATAGCTGAGGCCATCTGTGGGTCCTGTCTTGTGTCACTTCAAATGCTTAATTACATCCAAGTCTGCGGCCCTGCCAAGCAACGGTCCCGGATGGCCTGCTCGCTTAGAGGCAGGCGTGTCAATCACGTGGACCTGCAGATAGGGAGCTGACGGGCTGACGAGCCGCCCCGTGAGGTACTTAGGATGATCAATAAGCTTGCGGAAAGATGATCGGGGCCGTCCTGTCCGGAGCTCAATGGGGGGGGGGGGGGGCTGACTTCACAGAGTGTGCCTGTCTGAAGACTGTGGCTTTGATATCTCGATATCAAAGTTCAGGGGAGAACAATTGGAATACAGGTATTGTGCTTGCTGAATCATTAGCGCTTCGGGTAACACACAGGCTTTTCTTTTCACACGGCTGGTTGTTCGGGGAGCGAGTGTTGGCCTTTATGACATTGCCCTTCCACTTTCGACTCGGCTTACAATCCTACAGGTCAACACATGTCTGACCAAAGCTACAATCATCTCACCAGCCTTTCATGCTCCGCTAATACTGGGAGATCTGATTAAATGGCTCCTAAACAAAAAGCCAAAAGCTGGACTGCTGTTTTTGATGGCTTTTAGTTTGCCATTAGACCACATACAGTACAGGGCAATGAATCACTGTTCTGAGCCTTACAAACACCAATATGATGCAATGTAATGAGAGTACTGGCTTTCAGTATGCCCTTGGGAAATACAGAATTCAAAAACTGCAAAAACTGGAAAGCAGCCAAGAACCCGTCCATCACACCAGGACAGCATAAGACTCCTACACTCACCTGAACCACACATACAGTATATAGTGTAACCACACCTGCCCTTACAGGTAAGTGCGCACACACACACACACACACACACACACACACACACACACACACACACAAAGAATGAGCAAAGCAAGACATTGGGGACACCTACTGGTAACTTCCTGCAGAAAGTCCAAGCAGGGCCGGCTGATGCCCGACATGCTGACCGACACGGCCACAGGCGTCTGTCCCTCGTAGTTGCGCGTGTTGGTGTCGGCGCCGTAGGCGTAGAGCATCTGGGCGCAGAGCACGTCGTCGCGCAGCGCCGACAGGTGCAGCGGCGTCTGTCCGTCCTCCAGGCGGCCCAGGTTGGTGTCGGCGCCGCGCTGCAGGAACATGCGGCAGTACGAGTGGTTGCCCTTGATGACGGCGTAGCGCAGCAGGAAGCCGTTCTGGATGTCGATGTTGGCGCTGTGGTCGAGCAGGATGCGCACGCAGCTGGAGCGCTCGCGGATGATGGCCAGCTGCAGCGGCGTGGTGCCCTTGTCGCTCAGCGGGTCCACCTCGGCGTGGAACTCCAGGAGCAGCCGCACGAAAGAGTCGCGCCCGTAGTGCGCCGCCACGTGCAGCGGCGTCCAGCCGTCGTTGCTCTTGGCGTTGATGATGTCGCCGCGGTGCTCTGACTCCAGCATGAGGCGGGCGATGCGAGCGCGTCCGTGCATGGCCGCGTAGTGCAGCGCCGTGAAGCCCCCGATGAAGTCCTTCACCGTGGGATCAGCTGCAGACACCAGGCGGGTGACACACACACACACACACACACACACACAGAGGCAGGATGAGCTGACAGCCAGATGGGAGATTAAGGGGCCATCATAGGCCGTGCTGGTAATGCACTTCAACAATCAGGAAAAGCAGGGTGTGAAAGAGGGGCCATAGGTTAAGTCCTGCTTTTTCAATTACCCAAGAAACACTCATTATTGCTTTGTTTAGCACAGAGAGAAAGAGAGTGAGTGAGAAGGAGGGAGGGAGGGAGGGGGAGAGAGAGGGAAAGACAGAAATAGAAAGCTAAAAGAGAGCAAGAAATCATTTTTGAGAAATAACACATCTATCAGATGAGGTCCTTCTTGACAATATTAAACATCCTATTCTTCCAAAGTAAACTGACTCTTTGATTCACTGTTACCAAAATTAACACACTATAAATATATTGTAGTCATTTTACTTTTGAAAAGTACAATTCTAGCTTGGTAAATCAAATTCTCTGTTCATATGAGCCAAAAAAACAGAACAAGTTAAAATACTGGCCTGAGTCTGCAGAAGGGGCCAGTTTCCCATAAAGCACAGCTGTTAACCGAGATAATGCAGTTGCCCATTGCCAACCGACTAAATGGCTAACGGGTTAGCAGCTATGGTTTTGGGAAAGGGACGGCAGGACAGTTGCCTACTATGCCAATACAGAGACGCACGAGTTCCAGAGCAGATGCACAGCACCATCTAGCTTCAACAAGCTATCCCTACAACTCATAAATTTCACATCAAGAGACACTGGCGGCAGTCTTTAACGCCAGCCTGTTATTAGCAAGTGTACGGAAAAACTACATGGAGTCACAGCACATACAGAAAAGCGGAGGAAAGAAATATAGGCTATATAGATTAAAAAAAGAGCCAGGTAAATACCCAAACTGCTCTAGGCTCTGTGAATATACGTGGGTAAAACTGAGGGACAAGAAATGTTTCATATGATTAAAGTACAGATTTAAATCATACATACATTAGACAGTAAGGACTGGTTTGTAGGCAGCTGTGTGTGAACTTTCCAAGATAAGCAAAACGCTTACCAGATAATCGACACTTTCTGTTTGCATGGTTAAGACCTTCATAGGGCAGTAGTACTATACAAGCAGTCTGAATTAAATTAATTGAGCTACAGTTCAACAGATAGCAGAAAATAATTGCCCTTATTGGCTGAATAGATAGATATTTAAGAGGTACGAAGCCATTTATAATGTAGGAGGCTACTAGGAAATAAGTTATTTAAAATCATTTTCACCACTGACATGACTTAAACTAATGAACTGTAACTAAATATTTGTTACCGTCATGGCAAAGTAGAATAACCGAGATGTGGTGGTCATTTTTTGTTGACATTATTGGAACCCTAGGCCACAGTGACCTTGAACTTTGATTTCCTGAATCTACAGGCAAAAGTGCCTGCTCAGTCTGTTAACAGCAACCAATTTTTGTCAGACAATCCTGTATTAAATCTGAGCAGGTTAAAAGCATCCATAGCTAATAAGACTTACCAACCTTCTAATGTTGCCGTTGGAGTCAGCTCTATAGACATGATTTAAAAAAACACTCAAAATGTTTCCAGCTTTATTAAAAGTTTTAGAAAATCCTTTCATCTGTAAGATTCAACTGCTCTTTTGCGCCTCATGCGTTGTGGGTAAAAACTGACATCCCCTGGTTGAGCAGGTGTATGTCTAAGCTGTTGCTGCACATAGACACCATCAATAGTCACGCTTCTTTGCAATAAACTTAACAGCATTATATAATTCAACAGAGGTTAATGTTGGTGCAGCTGTGCAGATTACACCAGAGACACTTACACTGCACCCACTGGAGCAACAGATACCCCTCAACCAGCTGGGTCTTATCAGGCATCTAACCATCAGCTTGATCTGTGATGCCCATCAGTTTGTACCAATTTTAAAAAATATAAAATGGTTCAAGGCATTATTGAAGTGCATTCATAACAATGGAACATTCTCAATATCGTTATCAATATCAATATAAATTCCTTAATTACTTTAGCGACGGTAGTCTACACAGGTTTTCAGTATGAATGCACATTTGCAATGCAGCCTGTACTACTATAGTGGCCATAATAGTTCATTAGAATCAGATAAACCATCTAGCTTTGTGTTGTCTATTTCAATTTTGCTTTTAGAAAGACCCATTGGCCATGGTCTGAAATACATGCCGGCATTGACAAAAGGCATTCAAATTATCATAGATGCACTGTTCCCGTGGAGTATTTAAGTATTCATTTCTCGGTTCTATTCAGTTCTCCAATATCATCCTTAATACATGTGGTCATACTGACCTTGAACTTCTGTCTTTCACAATGAAATTAGTTTATCTTCAACTCAGCATGTGTACTAAATTTGGAGCACATCAATCAAGGCATTTTTCAAATGAAGCAATCACAAGAACAGCACTTTGATGGTCACAATGACAAGTTGACTTTGACCTCAAAGATCTACTCTGTTCATCTCTGAGTCCAATCGAACATTCACATCCAAATAGCAGCATGTGAACCAAATTAAAATCATATATCTGTATTTGCTTATTGTATTTTGCCTACGGTAAAAGGTCCATATTTGATCTATGTTGTATTATTTCTTTTCTTGTCTTTTTTCAAGATACTCAGTGACCTTGGTGATCAGGGCTATGGACTAAATAAAGCCGGACTTGTCCTTTAAGTTAAACATACAAAAGATTAGTTCTCTTGCTGAAGATCAACTGAAGTGATACGTCAAGTATTAAAGCGATACACCGGCGGATATCAATTCTAGGTTTTATTTCTGCATGAGAACGAGTTAAACTCTGTCATGAAGAGAAGTTTGCGTTACTTGATCCCAGCTGGAGTTACGGCACTCTTCTCTTTTCTAGTCTCATAACGTTCTAATGTGAGTGATCCAGCACTAAGGCAGACGCAACCAAAATGCTATTTTTAAACCACTTAGAACGTTCGAAATCACATTAAAAGCCCATCACTGAACACACTATCATGGTTTGGGTCTACAAGAATTCAATGTAGACCTAAAACATTTTCCTACCCTATTTCTATGAACATCTAAGTTGTAAACTAGTCATTCATTCCCTTAAAAGGGAAATTTCAGTTAATTACCTGTGTTCATTCCGTTTCGGAGATGGACTTTTAACATGACTCGATGGCGAAGATGACGGGTGACAAAGTTTACCGGTAAGCACTGTCTCCAGAAACATTTGTGTTACTAAGTCTTTTAGTGCACCAACAATGTTGTTCATGCTTGAGTTTATGAGTAGAGACTCTAGTAATACTTTGTAGGAAGTTTCATGTGATTTCAAACATTCTAAGTGGTTTAAAAATAGCATTTTGGTCGTGTGTCTGTGAGAGTACTGGATCACTCCCATTAGAACATTATGAGACTAGAAAACAGAAAAGTGCCATAACTCCGGCTGGGATCAAGTAACGCAAACTTCTCTGCATGACAGATTTTGACTCGTTCTCATGCAGAAATAAAACCTCGAATTGATATCCGCCGGTGTATCGCTTTAATGACAATACAGTCATGAGCCATTTAAGCAAAGTAGCCCATCTGTGCTTTGTCCTCACCTCCGTGCTCCAGGAATACCCGAACACATCTTTCCTTCCCTTTTGCTGCAGAGAAGTGGAGAAGGGTCCAGCCATTGGCATCACGAATTTTGGGTGAATACCCTTGCTCCAGCATCTTGCGGACGGTGTAGACATCCCCTGCTGCCACTGCAGCCTGGATCTGCAGCTCCTCTTGAAGTTCAGGGTTCCTTCTGCAGTGATGGTTCAGCATCCTGTTACATCTCGCACCTGGAGATTCACACACCTATCCTCTGTGAATAATTTTATAGAGAAAAGAGGGAGAAGGGAAAGTAGCCATGTTAGGCCACAGTGAATTTGCAATGGCTAATGATGGATAACCAACGAGGATTTGAAAATGAATAGACTTGTTACAATTTACACTGGTTTTCACCTTCTGTCAGTGTTTCTGATGTGTGACCGGGTCCCTTGGTCTTGTGTCCATATCTGGTAACGCATCAGCTATTTGGACGGGCCATCCACTGCTGGAGAAGCGATGACTAGAAACTGTAAAACATGTAGATCGATGCCCCAGCTCAGTTGGAGTAGACAGTGACAAGAATTATGTACAAACAATAAATAGATACAGATTCACACAATGAATTAGGGACCGACTGAATTGAACTGTTTCCGAACCTCGGCAAGGTTAGCCAGCTCAGCAGCGTTAGGCCTAGCCCACTGCTGAATGACAGGTCACTAACAGGCAGGTTAGCGAGACAAATAGTAACAAAGCCAAACGTTCGTGAGGAACATCATCATTGTTGAGTTAGCCAAATAGTACTATGGATTACCTGAAACACTAATGTATGAAAAAAAGACAGGGACGATAAATTGCACCTACAGGTTACATTAGAGTCCTCCAAATAGTGTCTTATTGCGCTTTCACACAAAAAAACGTAAAATGAACTCGTTTAGCTTTCTAGCTATTTAGATAGCTAACAGGCTAGCTTATCTTTGTTGACGCGAGCTAGAGAGTGGACCAAATTCGGCTAACTATGTCAACACAAATTAAAAAGCAAATGTTGTCTTGAGGTTTACTCTGATAATCCTCATCACGCCCTGGCGTGTTGACAATACGTAAATTTAGCCAGTCACCTCAAACTAAATCGAGACTGCCGTTAATCTGAGACGAACTAGGCAGCAGTCGCTATAGATACAGTTAGCATTGAACAATGAACCGCTAGCTGGATAGCCAGCTCTTGTCACTCAAATCGTGCTAGGCAAGTTAGCACTAGCTGGCTAACTAGCATACAAACATTAGCTTCTCTCCCACTCCCACTTCTGTAACAAGTTACCACTGACGTTTATGTCTTTCAACAAATCACTGGGTAAGGTTGAATTTCATGTCTAGCTTAGAAACTATACACTAAACTAATCAAACAAAGGTTTCAGTAGTTGCTTGGTGAACTGATGCTAACTTGTCATTAATGCCAAAACAGATAACTCACCTAACGTTAGCTAGAGTAGTCCCAGTTCACACGCTATGCAACCGAAGTGAGGGTTTACTTTACAGGCAAGCTAACATTAGCTGTAGCTGATAAGGCTACTATCCTGCAGCTCATTTCTATTCTTTTAACTTCGAAAACAGTAAGTGTTGAAAGTATAATGCTCTCATGCAGCACATAACACCATGACATAACTGCCCTATATGAATAACAACAATAATACCTACTGAATATATATTTGGTCAGCTAGCCATCCCCGCAGGTCGGCTCCTCAAACACCAAACAGTCCTCGCCCAATAAGAATGCATTCATGAGGAACTCAACTTGTCAAATAGATCCCCATACCACAGTGACTGTGCATGTTAAGTTCCGACCCATGGTCTATACTAACAGGTTAGACCTGTGAATGCTGATAAAACGTACTGAACGCAAAATAGAAGTAATGCTTATTTCAAGAGAAACTTAAAAATAATACAACATGAAAATTATTTTGACGTTAACCCCCTTGCAGCACACTCCACATCCAGTTGGTGGCGTACTGTAAAACGTCATTGTCACGCGACACTGGAGACACTGGAGGCCAAAATCATCTGTAAATTGACCTATTAAATGCTTTAAATGCTAAATTCTTTTACTGTCTATGATTAAATGTCTATTACAGAGTTGTATCCAATCCATCTGTGAGTAGTGGTGCTAGATTCTGGAGAAATTTTCTTTTTCAAGATAGAAAAGACTACCTTTTAAAATGGTTCAAGCTACTTAAAAGAGCTGGTTGGCATACTTTATCAGAGAAGGGTTAGAAGGACTTTGACTTTATCCTACATTTTGAAAATTTGGACAGAGCTGGTACAGATGATTGGAGGCCCCACAAAACTAAAATTGTGTTCATGGCATTGGCATACCATGGTACACTACTAGTCCAAGGCTATTTATAAGGTAGGCCTGGCTTTTATCAGTTTTACTTTGTCAAACAGGTAGGAGTAGGCTAGAGGATCTACCCAACTTGCCTTTCTTTAAAAATGTCCTTAATATTAAAACTGGAAGTCTGGATCTGGGGTGTACAGACACAGACTAGGCTACCGTACATAGCCTACACCAATGTGCAGATTTATTGTCATTTAACTTAAAGTACTGTTTTGTCTGGGTAGGCCTTCATGTTTCACATAAAACTTGACTTTATAATGTCAGAGAACATCCACTATTTTTCTTAAATTGTCAGTTCTTTGTAAATTCGCAACTTCATCAAGTCAGACAAGGTTTTTTTTAAGTTAACGTTAATTTTCACAAAGATCATGTTAATCTAACTAATATTATATAATCTTTGCTATTATTGTCCCAATCTTGCGTTGATGTTGAGAAAACACTGGCTAATGCGCAGAGACAAAAGTAACAGGTTAATTAAAAAAAAAAAATTAAGCTAGATATTTCTGTTAAAGTGTAGGGGAGTAAAAGGATAAAAGTCAAAGTCGTAGGCCTACTCTGGCCTGCTTATACCCTCCAGTCCAGATGGGGGCAGTAAAGCTGCACGTGGGAAATCTGTTGTTGCTTTACTGTCTCCTCCTGAGAAGAAGATTAAAGCCAGCATG
>JASCQY010000303.1:4035-17864 GCA_030264315.1 Sardinella tawilis | reverse complement strand
ACACACACACACACACACACACACACAAACACACACACAAACACACACACACACACACACACACACACACACACACAGACACCCACACCCACACACACACTCTGGGAGCATGTGCTATCCTCTCACTGCTTGCCCACCCAGCCCCACCCCCACTGTTTTTCCTGGTGATGTCAGATCGATCCTGAGCGAGCTGGCGAACGGGCGGGCGAGCAAGCAAGCAAAACAGCAGCCTGAGCGGAGGAGAGAGAGAGAGCACGAGGAGGACTAGTGCTTTGCTTTGTGATTTCGAGGGTTTGCATCATCGCCTGGGCGGCGCGCCTCTCTCCTTGCCACAGCAACAGGGAGAGAGAGGGGGCTCTGTGGGGGCTCATTGGGGTTGGCTTAATCCTTCATATGCTAAGTAGGAATTCCAGGTCACACATTCAAAAAAACAAGACACTTGTTTTGTTTTTTTCACCCCCACATGCTAATTGATTGGCTGTGCACACCCACAAAGAAGTTTAAAGCAATTGGTGATCAATGACAAAAGCAGCATCCAACAATAGATCAACACAAACAAACAAACAAAAATACAAGATCATCGTGCATGAGTAGGCTACTTAAATTGGTATTGTAAGATTTACACCTTCTCTTCCAGCTGTGAAATCTCCTTGTAAGAGCCTGCTATTTAATGTATTCTGATGTCAGGGATTTAATGAGTCTCTCCAGGTTCACACTGGTGTTGATCACTTTCTCTAGGGTAAGCTGTGATTAATTCAGACACCTTGGTAAGCTTTTGGATTGCCACTGTTACCTAATATCAGGGAGGTGTTACTAGGCTACATGTCCACAGCAGGTAAGTTACAGTAACTATAACTGACCTTACTTAACTCTCATATGAGTGCTCACAAGAATGTAGCCTATGTATCAACAGAAATATCAATACCAATACCAAAAAACACTGTGACAAGCAGCCCCTCCTATTTTGTATGAAACATTTTTACATTTGTTTCTAAAAATGACATGACAAATACTGATGCTGATGAAAATGATGACAAAGTTAAAAATAATAATTCATCATAGTTAGGCTACTAGTTAGGTTACTTTACCTTTTCTCCTGTCTGAACGTGAAGACCTTCTCGAACTTTAGCAAAGGAGCCTTCTCCAAGTTTTCTTCCAATTAGGTAATTTCCAACTCTTTTTGTGTGATAGAAGTTGCGAAGAATGTCCGTAGGTGGACTACTGGGCAAACCATTGTCTGTACCCGTGGAATTTGGAGCTTTCACTCCAAGTCTTGGACCGTCGACCACCATCTCCTTGACAGCTTGTACCAGAGACTGCCAATGTGTTCAGTGCGCTCTTGCGCCCTGTTACGTTACCTACCCTACTACAACCACGTATATGTCCTTACGTGTTCTAAGATGAGATCGGCTCTGTCAGCAACGTACATCTGAAGTAAAGTCCCTTCTGCGCTGTCGTTGTCCCTAATAGCCTGTTGCGGGCGTCTTAACAGAAATTGGCACACGCACCACCTGTCCAACTTGACGCTTTGTCTGACGTGAGTAGACCATGGAAGCGTCAAACTCAAGTTGCACTATCAACAGTTTTTAATCGTTGCTGAAAAAGAAAAACGTCAGACAAGCCCGTTAATGTCCTTACATAAAATTTCCAGCGACGTCTATGACATATACCCAAATCTTATGTAGCCTACTGCGAGTAATCGACGAAAATCTCAGGAGCGCTGGTATGATATCCACACCTACCCACGGTTGCGATAGACTGTTGAATGCTTTGTGTGTGCTAGGCTGTTTAAAGCAAGTTTCCCGGGACTGGCTGTAGGCGTGACTTGTTTTTCTGAAAAATCCTCACTCAGTTACTAGGTTGAAATTCGGTCCAATCGGGCTGCGTTGGCAAGGGCAGTTGTGCCTGTGCCATCCACGCTTGTGAGCGAAACTCCGCCCTCAGACCCATGCGGTTCACAACAAAGACCATGTTGCGAGGGGAAAACTGTCGGTACGTGACTTTTGACATCTTAAGGTTACAGCACTGATTCATACCTGGCACGCATATGCGGCTTCATATGAATTTCTAGTGTAGCCTAGATAGTCAGACAATGAAGTTGCCAGTGTTCAATGAAATGCCAGAGATTGTGTCGGCAGTGTTGGTCGTGACCATTAGGCTACTTGGAAAAACACGTGAAGATAATAATAAAAAACCTACAGTGTATGTTCACTATATCTCTGGTGGGCCATATCTTCTTACGCGAACAGTGTATTGCAATAATAAAAATACATTAGGAGTAGCGTCAATGGTCCGATATAGAAAGGTTAGGCTATATGTTTCTAAGAGTATAGGCTAGGCTACATGCATGATTCACTGTTAGACAACAATTCATTTGTTCACGTGTTGACATTATTGCTTAATTTGCAACAAGCAGGGTGAGTCAGTGAGGTGCTTCCTTGATATAAAACCAATTATCAAAACTGATGCAATGCCTCATGTCTGACTCAAGATGTTGACCTGCATTATGAGCAATTACTCAACAGACGTCAGTGTTATCATGGCACATAGCCCATCCATGGTCATTTGTTTGTATTACCATGTGGATGGATACTCTGACAGTACGATGCCACCTTGTGGCAAGGTTTCATAGCGATGATGTTGGCCTATCCTTTGTCTAAGATAATGGCTTTTTACAGTGGGGAAATTTTGTAAAGCTAGAAATGTTACACAAAAAACTCTGACAAATGGATCAAAGTAGTTGGGCCTAGAATTCTATGATTTTTTCGTTCAGACAAAGGAATTCTCACATTTGTTACATAATTTTATTGTCCAAAATGCAACCTAGGCCTACCTGTCCTAACCCGGTCCTGACATACCGGTAAATCAAATGCATGAATATGCTGCCATCTACCGGTGAAAACTGGGAACCATTCAATCCCGACCTGCCCTTCGCCCATCCACCACTATCACACCGTACCAGCCGTCTGTCTGTCTGCTTCTCGAGCCACCACCAGTAACACAAGCGGACATGTTTGGCCGGCCTCTTGGTGGAGTGTAAATATACATTTCTCTTGCACGATTAAGGAATACGTAGCCGAGGCCGGGAACCATGGACGCTGTCAATGCATTTAACCATGAGGTTAGTCTGTCCATGATATAGTCATTCAAAAGATCAGGAATGCCAAGAGTAACTGAAGTTAGCTAGCTAGCTAGCTTGCTAATGTTTGTCTTTGACCAGCTTGCTAAGCTAGTTCTGGCTGAGTGGGGTGGAAGGCCGCAAACTGGCGCTGAAGGCCTGTTGTCTTATTGTGTAGTTAATTAAATCACATAATTTTTGCTCTGGTCAAGGAATCACCTTGCAAGTTATCAGTACATGCTGTGTTATCAAATCGGTTGTCAGAAGTGCCAAACATTGCATTGTTGGCTAGCTTGTTATGTAGCAAGTTAGCTAGCTACTAACTAGCTCGCAGAGTGGAGTAGTTTAGCAAGTATGCGAAGCCAACTAGGCAATTTACATTTGCTAGCCAATAGAATCATGTTATTATTCGACTTATGCGAATTGCTCCTATGAGGGAAATTGCATGAACACCGCTATGCAAATGGTACTTGGTTCTGAAGTTGCTGGAATTGGCTACTGGAAAAGATACTTAGCGACAAAACACACATTACTTTTTAGCAACATCATACGAGTAACAGTTAGCATCAGTCGAGACTGCATTCGTTAGCAAGCTTACAGGTGACCTAGCGTGGTATGGGGTTGAAAATATAGCGTGCTAGAGCGAGCTGTGGAGGTTGCATGTATTCAAGTGATGTATTATAAAGTTTTGGTCACTTAATATCATCAATAGTAATGCTGCTGCTGCAGTGGTATTCGAGACAGGAGGTGGCCAGTGGGGCGGTGTGCTTGCGTTAAGACTTGACCAGCATCAATCAACCTTTGATCAACAATATAAGATTTTGAGACGATTCGTTTCTGTTGCACTACGGAAGTCAATAAATGTTGTATTGCCACGATGATTATGTCTTTATTGAAACAATGCCTGTAGGTTAGGCTGGTTAACTTGTATTCCTGAGTAATCAGCATCTAGGCCTACCACCTTTTGGAAATTCTTTAGAGGGAGTTTGGGCGCGAGAGATGTCTCGGTTTTTATATTTACCCTCCTATTCCAAATTTGACCGAACTAACATTATTTAAACCTCTCAAAAGTTTAGTCAGGTAGTCACAAAGCTCCATGAATTTGTTCATTAATAGAACATCTGATCATAAATCCAAGGGTGTTCATTCCAAAACATTTTGATGACTTGCGTTCATCTTTTGATAGGTATGTCCAGTCATAAATGTCCAGCTTTAAGAAAATCAGCGAGTGAAACTACCTGTGCAGGAAAGTTAATGTAGGCTAGATACATGCAGATCAGATTGTGGCACATACCCATCACTCCATATTTGGACTTCTAATGACCTCCACTTGAACCTTTTCCCAGAGGAATTGTATGATGCCACTGATAGTAGATGGACGTTGAGAATTTTTAATACCGATACTCAAGAGTGCTTAAGTTTAAGTATAATTCTATCATAAGATGAAAAAACATGTATTATGAGAACTTTAGAATGGACGGAAGTGCTTGCTGAAGTTTCAGGGCAGTTATTGTTCTTGAACAGCTTGAAACTTATTTGAAACAGCAGTTCACAATGGTCTCAGCATCAAAATATGTGTGTTTTAAGACAGACAAATGAAAATGTTACTAATATTTGGACTTGGACTGATTGTGTTGTTTCTTGCACATCATCTCTTAGGATGGCAGTTAATGTCACCTTGACTTGTAAACGCTATTATAGGCCTATATTACTATTTGTGTGCTGTTGTATTTTGTGGACAGGGTATTAACCATTGCCTCAAACACCGCATTGATTGTCTTCCTCAGTGTTGTTTCTTAGTGTTGTTTCTTTTTGTCGTTGTTTTGTTTCCCACAGTTGTTCTCCCTGATGGACTCAAAGCCCCCCATCTCTCGGGCGAAGATGATCTCCATCACAAAGTCTGCCATCAAAGCTATTAAGGTAATGACAGCCGGAATTGTGGTTCAGAAAGGCACATTCTAGATACACTCTACACTCTATTGTGAAATAATTAGTCTCAGTTTCACTGGCTGAAATCATTCTTATTTAAAAATGTCTTATTTAGACGACCACTTTGATTATGTTCTTGTGCCCAACTAATATTTCTCTTTTCTTGTTTTTTCTTCTTTTCTTCACAGCTGTATAAGCATGTTGTCCAGATTGTTGAAAAGTTTATTAAAAAGGTACATTGCACGTTGTTTTAAATGTTGATATGTGTGGATATGTTTTCTCAAATAGCATGTCATCATAACTGTATAGCAATGATCCTTATCTTGCTTCATGGATATTCTCGCACATGATAAAAGCCAAAGCGTGCAGCCAGTGACATTCTTGTTGTTGTCTCCTGCAGTGTAAGCCTGAGTATAAAGTTCCCGGGCTGTATGTGGTGGACTCCATTGTGAGACAATCACGGCATCAGTTTGGAGCAGACAAGGACGTGTTTGGGCCCAGATTTACCAAAAACATAACTGGCACCTTCGAGAATCTCTGCTTGTGTCCATCCGAGGACAGGGTAGGTGTCACTCTCAATTCTCCAACTCCAACTGTAATATATGTCCACCATAGAATTTGGAGGTGGACTTACTGGGGTTTCTTCAGATTGTCATGGATCTTTGCTTTGTTTTGAATGTAGTGTAGTGTGTGTATGGTAAGGTCTGTATTTACATTAGTTTGAACCTGCGTAGTAACTTGACCATCTTGTGCACACTGATGGCTTGGCACACATCTATGTACAGTCGTATCTTTTCCTGTTAGGTGTGCAGTAGTGCCCCTAAACCCCTATAGTACACCTGAAATATTCTACTCCCTTATTGTAATTTTTTCTCCCAATCTAATCCCCCCCCCACACTCCCACAGAGCAAGATTGTGCGTGTGTTGAACCTATGGCAGAAGAATGGGGTGTTCAAAATCGAGGTTATCCAGCCTCTGTTGGACATGGCCACAGGGTCAGGCAGCGCCACTGGAGTGTCTGATGGGGACCAGGCCGGACCCAACGGAGGTAAGGGGTTCGCTGATGCCTCACGAACGCCAAAATTGGCCGCAGGTTTGAGCTGCTGGTGTAAAGCTCAGAGTTGGTTGGTCGTCCACTGCTGAGGGAGCGCCACTGATCGCAGCACAGGAAAGGTTTTTTTTGTTGTTTTTTTTGGAGAATGAGCAACGATGGCACAGTCAACATGGCAGATGTGTCGGAATACGGTCACAAGTTGAAACGGCTGAAGTACAGTTAGTTAGTTCTGTTCATCCTGAGTTGGGAAACTCGATCATGCAGCATTGATGTTGATGTTTTTGTTTGTATCTGTTGTTGTTGAGAAACGAAGATAGGGGAGATGATCTCTAAAGATTACCCTATCAGAATAACTGCAGGTAAGAGTTGGCTGTTGTCATTTGTGGTAAAACTTACATGGACACTAATGGTAAACCACTGTTTTATTGAATAAGTCAAAGTTTTAAAATGGAAAGAGGACAACTGTACATTTTTTGTTACTGTTTTGAGTTCATAGCTTTGATTGCCTTGATGTGCAGTATGTGTTATTAGATATGCAAGTTGGCATTAATACATCAAAGGGTTGGTTGGTAAAAACCCTTTGATGCGGTTGGTTTAGCTATGTTGCTTGGAATTGACCTAAGAGCATGGCCACATTAGAGTTTTACTTAGGCGATTTCTTACACAGCCTTACCTTCATCATGGACTCAGATGTTTCTTATGCTGGGCAGTTTGTTCACATTTATTTTGCAAGTTTACATTCATAACATTATCACAACACAAGCATGTTCTTTCCTTCAATAAAAGCATACATATGGCAGCAATAACATTAATGTTAATTCAAATAGAAGTCACAGAATGGTACCAAAGTACCAAAACTGATGTCCCACCCTATCATTCACTCCTGATATTTGCCTTTTCATGTGTGAATCATGGCTAAACTTGTGCCTTTAATTCCTGTCCATCTGCAGCCTCTCCTCCTATCCCGGTGAATAAAATGCCGGAGGCTCACCCGGCCGCAGCCCCGGAACATCACGCAGTGACGGCGAACTCCATCGCGGCGGCCGTGCCTCAGCTTCAGAACTCTGACGCCTTTGCTGCCGTAGCACAGCTCTTCCAGTCTTCCCATGGGCAGCAGGTCAGTCACCACCAAAGATTCTACTGCAGAGCGCTCTAGAATCTTTGGTCACCGCCAGTGTCGCTGCATTTACCTGAGGCATAGAACGAGCAGTTGTTCAGGGTTATTTTTTTGTTACCAGTTCCGCACACATAACAGCTACCATTTCGATAACATTTTTACTCAGTGCTGGAGTCTAGTTTGCTGTAGTGGGTATACTGTCTGTGACTGTAGTGAGTATACTGTTTTGTAGTATTACGGTCACAATTTGTCAGTTGTCAGCCTATGTTTTACTTGATACACGCCAACCCATGCACTTTTTAGGTGGTTAAACGACGTATACTTGCATATAACATAGACTGCTGGCCTGATTTCATGAAAATTATGTTGGGAAAGAAAAGTATTGCTGTATGATATGACTGATGTCCACCAGACTTTCAGGCTTTCACTGAGAAAGAAAGATCTTGCATAGCAATGTATTGCAGACACTGACCAATGATGTTTTATTACATTTAATAACTACTAAAGACTTTGCCATTGTCAGTGTATATCTTTATTGGTCCTCCTAGATGGTCAAGTTAATAGAACTTTCTGTAGAATAGAGAAGAGCTGTATCATTATTTTTCGTAACAAGAAATGGTTTCTCCCTCTTTAACTCCAGTTGCTCCAGACCTTCCAGCTGCCCGGGAAGCCCCAGTCCCCAGCACTGACCAACAGCTTGCCGACTCAGATGAACCTGCAGTCCCACACAGTTCCCCCAGTGGCGCCGACGCCAGCGGCCATGCCCCCTCACTTGCCTCACCTGGCCGAACCTGTTGACCAGAAAGCCACATTTGACACGGTAAGACACACAGAACTACCTGAACCCACATGAGACCTTCTGTGTGTGTGTGTGTGTGTCCAGTATCCTCTTCGCTTTTTGGGATTGAAGATTTTCTACTTTGTTGGTGGAGACTTCAGCCTTCCATCCACCATTAGAAAAGCACCCAGCCTTTTCTCAGACTTGCACCGCTGTAATACTAGTGAATTTACTGAGGTTTTTGCTTAACAAACATATTTCTTATTCGATGCTTAGAATAATTATATTCTATATCCTCTATGACTCTCCCTTAATTCATGATTCCCTGTATTGCCAATGTTTTGCCAAGTTTTACATTCTCGTGCATTTACTGTATGTACAGATGTGCCAGTCTTGCATAATCTGGTGTTCTTGGGTAAACAATGACGGCCTCTTTTTTTATTTTTTTTTATTTCCTTCGCAGACACTCCTGGATCGCTTTGACTACGACGATGAGCCCGAGGGTGCCGATGAGATAAAAAAGGAAGAGACGCCCTCGGCCCAGCCGGTCTTGTACGTCCTGACCTATTTTCCACCCCTGCCTACCTCTGCCGCCTCTCGGGCTCCATGACAACCTATAATTGGACCAGCAAGATGAGCTAATGGGGGGGAAAGAGCTCAAAAATAGGATTTGGCCCCAGATGGGATGTTAAGCAATCGTACAGACGTACTGTACTGTATGAAAGGTTATGGGCATTGAAGTGAATAGATTCAAGATGGGCTCAGTTGAGAGGGTTTTTATGTCTTTATGAGGGCCTTTTTTTATGAGTCCGTCACTACTTCATGCGATGCTTCTCTTTCCTGACTTCTGGGCAGTCGTTCCAAGAATGTGGTTTACTGATAAACCTGCCACTGTTTCAGTGTTGCAGATGTGGATTAAGCTGGTGATGTCTGAATTAATAAACTCCTTGATTGAAAAGCCTTATGGCTTGGTTTAAGCTATCCGAACCTAGCCACATATTCGGAGTTGTCTTAGACAGATTTCAAAGTACAGCAAACTCTTTGTGAAGTGCCTCTTTGTTTGATTCATACATACATACATACATTATACCTGTTTGTATTTGATGCAACAGATGTCAGATTCTCCTTCTTCTAGTGGATCCCTCCCATCTAGTCGTCCTGATTGAACATGATCAAGGGAACCTTCTAATCCTAAAATACCTGTTCAAAGACATCTGTAATTACAGTGGGCGGTCTACTGTGTTGTATGTTTTTTAGCAGTCATATGGACAATATCCAGCCACCGCAGCAACCGCATCAGCACCCGCATCCACATCCGCATCCGCATCCGCATCCACCGCATCAGCAGCTTCCCCCTGGCTTCCCCCAACTCCCCTCTCAGCTTCCCAACATGGATCACTTCCAGCAAGCCATGATGGCCAAGCCACAGGACCCCACACAGCAGGTACAAATACATTTCAAGTGGTGAACCAAAAATGATCTAGATTATCCCCAAAGATTACCCACTATATTTATGGTCTGTTTGGCTTGGACTTCTTGGAAGTCTTTGGTTGTCTCCAGAGACATACTGTAGGTGAAGTTGGGAATGATGCATTAGGGAAGGATCTACATACAGTAGCCTGTGTTGTCAATCTGCCCTTGATCCACGCTCAATAAAACCCACACGCCTAATTCTTTTCCTTCCCCATTAGGTCCCTCTACCTCCAAATGGGCAGCTCCAGGGGTTTGGCATGATGCCACCCCAGCCCTACCCAGGGATGCCTCCCATGGGCCAGCCCCAGCAGGGGGCTGTGATGCCCCAAGGCTTCCCAGGGGGATACCCGCCTCAGAATAACGCATTTCCACCGCACATGCCTCCACATCAACAGGTTAGTCCCGCGGCGCCTAACTGCCGGCTCTACCGTAGATCCACAGCCAAGCCATTATCTTCTGTGTGCAGTTTTAAAATGGGATCATTTGCATGCCATTACAGTCATTATATCCCTGTGTGTGGTTAGCAACTCCACTCCAACTGGGTTCATGCTATGCTAATGGGGATTCCGCTAGCCTAACGGTTAGTAGCTGATCTAGTGGATGAGATCTTTGGAGCTTGTGCTAGAGATCTTTGTGTCTTGGCAGGAAGTCTCCATGGGCATGGACTCCCCTTCAATGAAAGACCGGAGGCAGTGGCCTGATAGCAAGAGGTCTCGTTCACGCTCCGGTTCCAGGTGAGGAGAGATGGTTCTGCAGCGTCAATCAATAAACAAAATCAACCAACATCTTTTTATTGCATAGAATGAAAAAAAAAACATTTCTACTGGTTTTGTTGAATTAGGTGATTTTCTTAACAGTAGAGAAATCAACTATTGTTCACTTGTGGTTGCTGAACCGGGCACCATTTTGCCAAAATGGACCATTTTAATCCCTAGCCTAAATATAAGGTTATTTGGCTTGTAAAATTGCATTTGAGCTTATTTTTAATAGCAACATCTTTTTTTTTAAAAAAAAATTCTCCTGCTCCTTTGGTCAGATCTCCGAAGAGGAGACGCTCCCGATCGAACTCCAGGTCCCGGCGGACTCGGCACAGACGTTCCCGCTCATGGTCCAGGGAGAGGCGGCACCACTCCCCGCGCTCCCGATCGCAGGAAAGGAGAGAGCGAGAACGAGAGCGGGAACGACGACAAAAAGGACTTCCTGCCCTCAAAAACGAGACCCTCAGCGGTAACTCATTTATGATTAAAAAAAAGAAAAAAAGTATTTTGCTATTTGTAGTATGAGTAATTGGTTTAACCTGCGAAACAGACAGGGACCCTTCAAATGAGCTCTGTTCACATTCATGACCTGCCTAATCGAATGACCCAGCGGTGGAGCATTAATTAGTGACCCTCCTCTGTCTGTCTGCTGTGTTTGTGGCTCGCAGTGTGCAGTACGACCCTGTGGGTGGGCCAGCTGGACAAAAGGACCCAGCAGCAGGACGTGGCAAGTCTGCTGGAGGAGTTTGGCCAGATCGACTCCATTAATGTGAGTTTTATGCAGTAGTGCCATCAAAAGAAGCAACTTACAAAATACGTAAGAGCTGCCTAGACAAAAAAATTATTTTAGATTCACGGCTTCCTATCCATTGTAATTAATAAAACCAGTTATGGTTGTGGTATTTAAGTGCTTTCTTGGAGAGGGTTTGTACTATATCTGTACTACGATACAATCATAATATCTGATATCGAATATGTTGGCCTCTCCTTGCATCTGTTAGATGATTCCTCCACGTGGTTGTGCATACATCGTCATGGTCCACCGGCAGGATGCGTTCAGAGCCCTGCAGAAGCTTAGCAGGGGCACGTTCAAAGTCAACCAAAAAGCCATTAAGGTAAATCACCATGTACTGTATCATCGAGCCACACAGAAGACACTTCATCCAATGCGTGATGCAAATTGTTTTGCAACTATCTATAATGGGTATAAGAACTGCAATCTTTTTTGCCCCAGATTGCCTGGGCACTGAACAAAGGCATCAAGGCTGAATACAAACAGTACTGGGACGTGGAACAGGGGGTCACCTACATCCCCTGGATCAAAACAAAAGCGGAGGATCTGGAAGGCTTTAAAGAAGGAGGCATGCTGGATCCAGACTCTCTATCCCCAGGTAACCTGGCTAATTCAGTTTGTGCTCATCAGGAGCATTGAACTTATTTGGATTTCAATTTAGCTTGGAACAAAAATTCAGCTCAAGAATATGCACATCTGCGTGCCTTTCCAGGAACTGTGTGATGCAAAGAAAAAAAATGATGTTGGCTTGCATCAAAGTTCCCACAGAGCTCACAAATTCTGTTTTGATATCTAATCACTCATGCTTTTCTTACAGAGTGGCCAGGGGGTGAGGGTGAGCAGGACCAGATGGACGAGGCGTCCCTGAACGGGCGTTCAGAACCTGCTCTCATGGAAGAGAAGCCAGCCATCGCACCTGTACAGGTAAGATCTTTTTACACAGGACGTTCTTACATTTCAAGACTTTTATTGGTGTGTATTTCGTAACATTGGCTTCAGAAAAAGATTAAATGAGCAGTAATATATTATCAGATAGGGAGCGTCGTGGCTCATTTGGCTAAGGCGCCATACCATGAATCCGGGGATCCGATCTTCCCCCTCCTCTCTCCGCCACTCACCTTCTGTCACTCTCTACTGTCCTATTCGACTAAAGGCATAAAAAGCCCCAAAAATATCTTTAATAAATAAAATAGACCATGTAGCGCTGTGTACAGCATATGAGTGAAAAACATCTCTGTATTAAACACTCTGTACTTTTCCTCTGTGATGGTTTGCTCAGGCACCTCCGGGCCAGCCAATAGGAGTGCTCGGATCAGTGCCACCTCAAGGGTTCCCTGGCCCCATGGGCATGCCACCTCCAAACTTCCCTCCGGGGGTGCCCCCACCCCCTCCGCCCTTCATGAGGCCCGGCTTTAACCACATGCAGATGCCCCCAGGGCCACCAGGTATGTGGGCCACACCTTTCACCTCTGACACAGGTGCACATGTCTGACTCATCAGCATGCTTGTGAAATTGCAAATAAATCTCTGATGATGAGAGGTTTACTCAGAAAGAGCACTAGAAATGGAAATTTACATCTTTTTAAGTGTTTAAAATTGACCCTTTTCAGAGTTTTTCATTGGTTGAATGACACTGAATCATACAGATGTTTTACTTCATAAATGAAAACGCCTGTTGATGATATTTTAACATTTGAGCTATCAATTCTCTGTGTGTCAGGATTTCTTCCCCCTGGTGCAGTGCCCCCCATGGGTGGACCTCCTGGACCCCCTGGCGGACCCTCAGGACCCCCACCTCCAATCCCAGGGCCCGGTATGCCCCACGGTGAGCAGCTAGTGACCAAACGCCTTATACACATCTGTTTGTTTTTCCTGCCTAAAACCCACCCTGTTCAGATCATGTCGAAGAGATATAGAACATGCGTTCTGGCTTGTCATAGTCACAGCACAAAAAAAGGTGTCCTTACCAACCAGACAGATTTGCATGTGCAGAAATATTAACAAGTACTGTATATCTAATAAGGTTTAAAGATTATTGTGGCAAGCCCATGATAACAAAGGCTGCAGAATGGTCATGTTATGGAATGGGCTCAAAGTCTGCAAGTGGCCTTACTATTTGCAGTTACAGTGTCATACTGCAGCATTTTTTTTTTTAAATTATGAACATGAAAAAGCATGCCTACAAAATACTACACTTTACTGCAGAAATGCAATATTTTGGACAAAAAATATTGCAATGTATTCCTATTCCAGTGTGCGCTTAGATAAATACACTATCAGTATAAAAACAGACGCCACTGGCAGACTCCACCCATGCGGTGATGTGTTCAGCAGGCCAAGTAGACCCAACTGCAGACTCCACAGAGAGAGACAGCTCAGCACTATAAATCTAATTACGAAGGAGAATGAGGACAGTCTGTTTGACATATCCACCCACCCACGTGAATCACTTTGCTGAAGGTAGTAGTCCCAGCGCTGTCAGCGTCAGTCTGTCCTTTTTTCGGCTTTGTCCTTTGTTGTGACACTCTGTGCGTGTGTTTGGATTGCCTTTCTCTCACAGTGGGGGGCTCAGAGGAGTCGCCAGGTGATCCTGCAGGAATGGGCCCGAGGAACAGCGACGGCTCTGATGGATACAACTCAGCCCCACAAATGGGTATGTGTTTTGATCACATTATCATATCTACCTGGATTTGGTTTAAAGGTATAGTTCGGTATTTTACACTTACACTTGCTAAGCCCGTTTTCTGTATTGCCCAGGATGCAAACGAGTGGTTGACACTGAAATCTCGACGATTGGTCCTGTCGCGGC